>JAUZNJ010119405.1:0-19273 GCA_034780135.1 Jordanella pulchra | reverse complement strand
GAGACATGCGGGAAAGGACCACAAGCCGGATTCAAACCTGGGTTGCCCGCGTCGAGGACTAAGGCCTCCGTACATGGGTCGTACGCACTAACCACTGCGCCCCCTAGGAGTACTTTCTAATACAGCTTTCCATAGTGAACCTCTGGCAGATGATTTCTGGAGCCTTCAAACGGTTTCTAGGATAAGCTTCACCGCTTTCTATCAGAGATTCAATAAAACTGAATTTCCCTTTTGGGCTAAAAAAGGAGCGAGAGTGAAGTTTATAAAATACATTTGGTTCCTGTCCTGCTGCCTCCTTTACATCCATGTACACACAAACAAACAGTTTAAATGCAGCATCTCTCTTCGGTTTGACCTGGTGAGACCTGCTGGATGACTGAGGTGCGTCAACCTCAGAGGGGGACATGTATTTTACCAAACTATCATTGTTTTATTTCACTCGGTGTGTATGATTCTGACTGTGTGTAATGAACAGTGAATCCAAATATATTTCAACCTTAGTACCCAGTTTTAAATTTTTTTTTTTATCATTATGGTTGTTTTTCAGGATAATAAACCCCCCACTGAAAAAGGAAAAATAAAGGGAAGAAAATGATCTTTCAAAGTGTTTTAAGGTATGTAGCCCCCATCTAGGGAGGTCAGTGAATGACACCTGACAGCTCAGGATGGGTTCTTCTTCCAACGAGACTTCCTTATCAGGTCTGCAGACTATCACTACCACTATGGGTTTCCCGCGGGCAGATAGAGCACCGCTCTGTGGAGACACTGTGAACATGGACTCCATCTTAAGAAGGGCTGGGTCCGGATGCTCAAAGGCAAACCTTAAAAACACGAGTAAAGAGAAGAAAATAAATCATTGTGGTAAATAAAGCTAAACTGAGAACAGAGATAAAAACACTCACTTGAAAGCCAAGTCATATTTTCCTTTGTTTGTCAGTTTGAGCTGCTGTTTGGCATCTTCAAGGCCTCTGATGATTCCAAAGTCCAAACTGGCGGCTGAAACAAGAGCGAAAGATTTCAGTGAGGAACCTTATTGATCATCTGAAAGAAACGGAGATAAAGGACAGTCTGTGGGCTTTAGCGTGGCCTCGGAGATAGACGGCTAATTGATGACAGTGAAACAAACCATCACCATCATAGCTGGTTAATTATGTTTTTTTGTTTAAAGAAAATAAAAACAAAAAAAGGCTAACATGACTCCATAATCCTTGCAGTCAATCTGTTGCTTTATATGATTTTTCTAGACAGGAAAAGGTTGCATTAGCATGTTGACATTATCCCAACATGTTTGATATAAAGGAAAAATAATCCCAACTTCTTGATTTATTGTTAGAAAACCGAATGAACATTTTCTGAATGCAGTTCAGCTCCAGATAAACGTAGCTTTTCATCCCACTTCATCTGACTGTTAAAATAAAAACAATGAATAAAATAATGGAGTATTACATAGTTCCCACATGATGTCACATGTTTCACTCTGTGGCTAACCGCCATGCTCACATGTTCACTAGCTGTCCAGTTTTGGGGTTTAGCTGTATGTGTGTTGCCTGTATCTGAAAGCTTTGATGGCATATTTATTATTACAGTTACGTTGACAGTCCCTGAACCTTATCTAGAAGAGTTCTGACCACATTTAAAAGGCTGTATAAACATGATTATCTGCGTTCATGGCTTTCAGGCTGTGATGCTCGTCTACAGAGCAGGCACCCTTAACCACGTCACAGTAAGCTAACAGAGGCAGTTTGTCTGTGATGTTTGTCCATTTTCTGCTCCCGACAGCAGTGATTGTCTGAACCTATCGTTCTCTTACAAACCAAACAAGATGCAACTATACTTGGTTTTTGTTTGTCTGGAATGAGGGTGTCTAAAGCAGTGCTTGCCTACCAATGTGACACAAGTAGCTTGTTGTTGTTGTTTCAGACCTCTAGATATTCAAAGCAAGTCACATGTGATCCAGAGAACCCAAGAAAAGGTTTAGATGTAATTTTTACAGTTTTCTTTTCCTTACCTCTGAAAATCAGAGCCACACACCTTAGAGACGAATTAAAAGGAGACAAAGGACATTTTATTGCTACGGTGCTCAAATGTTTCCTGTAAAACTTGGCCCATGTTTAACTGATGAATAAAGTAAGTAAAATAAAGTATTGTGTAAAAAAATGGGATGAATAGAGTCAGATAGTCTAACCACAAAATAAATGGTTAATAAATTTTTACTATTCTTATACATATCCTGTCTGTTATTGAGGAAGTTGTAGAAAAGAACCTGTGATGAAGTTAATGAGAAAAACAAGCATTTTATTGGGATGACTGCATAAAATATTAATTTATTAACTCTGCAACAAATACTGTCTTCAGTGTTTACCTGAAATTTGAAAGAACGTCTGCAGATCTAAAAGCATTTCACTGGTTTTATAGTTTTTACCTGGTTCGATCTTCAGATCTACATCATAAGCTTCAGCATAAACCGGTATGTTTTCAGTGTGTAGAATTCCTATGATTTTCTCCACGTCATACACCTGAAATAAAACACATAAAACAGAGCTGAGCAGAAAATATTTAACAGAACGTATTTAAATCTTTTAAGTGGCACTGAAAGCTGCAAAAAGTCCCAACTTTAGAGATAATTACTGACTACGGCTGGTAGTCAGACTGAAAATGATTGGACAGACCGAGGTTTTCTCCTGTTTCATGTTGGCAGTTTGAAGTATGCTGTGGTTTAGATAAATATGATGAAGCACCCCTAACGGCAAGTTTAACTTTACCTCGAGGCGTAAGAGTCTCTTAACAAGGACTGGTTTCTTGGCATTAAACTGAACACAAAGAAGAAAAGAGGAGTTTGGCTGAATGACGCCTTGATCTTGTGGTATCATGAACTCATCACCCAGAGCGTCCAAACCCTGCAGTGTCCAAGACAGTGGCAGCATTGTCTTATTATGCATCATGATGCCACGACTGTCACTCCTGTAGAAGAAAAGAGTGCGATGAAACCATTCAGAGTGAACGTTTACTTCAGCTGCAGTTTGTAAATATTATCAGTCACATTCTTTGACAAATAACTTCAGATAAAATAACTTTTCTGCCATGAACCGGTGCAGTTAGAATAAAACTGCAGACCTCAAACACTAAAAGAGTTGCCTTATTGACGAAGATTCATGATGCAGACAGAAGTTTCAGAAATGATATAAAGCAATCACTAAAACTGAAACTAGACTTTAAATTGTGTGAATTTTTGCCTTTTAAAGGTAAAATTGTAATAAAAAAAGTACATAGTAAAATGCTAATATAGAACAAGTGTTTGTTCTCGCTGGGCTCACACTTATCAGAAATCATTGAAATCATTCTTTCATAGCGAGTTAAGAGTGGTGTTGATCATTTATCATGGTGATTTGTGAGCACTAAGTTTTAGATTTAAGATTATTTGTCTTGTAAGTTTTGAAATGTGAAAGTTCCTCATAAGAAATAAAGGAGTCAGTTAGACTGAATGAGGCGAGGACTGCATGAGAAATAAACGTTAATTTCTTCTGCTGTATCAAATACCAAGTAAAAAACTTGTAATAAAATGTAGCAGTTTCAGCATTTTTAAATCACCATTCAAACAATTAGTCAATATTATGTGTTTAAACAAATGTTGAAATGCATAATAAATATAGTCATGTATACATATATACTTCAAGATATGATTACGATATTTAACTGTTTTCTATGAATTTGTCAGTATTTTTAGGAGGATTACTATGTATTCAGAAAAAGAATATGTGATAAAAATATTTCTGCACTAAGAAAACCAAAACCTTTTGATTTCCTTTTTACTGAGTAAAACTTTTACATATAGAAATAAAATAACAGCAAATAAAACTAAAGAGCATTTTCACTGACTGTGGCTAAAAAACAACACTGGTCAAAAGGGAAAAAAAGCAACGTTTTCATAAATAAAGCTGTTCAAGGTTGTAGAGAAAGTGAATAACAGAATGTTTTTGCACTTTTCACACACACTGAAACTAATGTCCAGAGAAAAGAAAATTAAAAATACTTTAACATTATCCAGTTCCTTAGAGGGAAAGTGTACAGAGACCAGGAGATCTGTCGGTTTGTTTCACCTGTGCAGCAGAACTCTGCCAAAGTTTAAATGGTTGCTCTCCAGCTCCAGTTCTGGCCGGACGCCCCAGCAGGAGAAGTGGATGAACACAGGCTCAGAACTGCCCTTTATCTGGCAAACTAGGCTGTCTTTTATTTGTCCCTGTTTCGTTGGGAATGCCCAGACTGTCATCACCTGATGAAGAGAAAAAACTCAGACGTGAACAGATTGTTGTTCGTCATCTTGTAGAACTAATTAAGATCATGTTCATGTAGTACTTCTTTCTGTCCAGGTGTGAGCGTCATTGTAGGAGGATCAAGCAGGTAAGTTGTGGCCTGAGTGTCATGCTGGAAACTGAACTGGACCTCTGCCTCCAAAGCAGAGTTGTTATGAATTACCAGCCTCTCAGAGTTCTCTGCATATGTATTTTTCTTGTACCTAAAGAAAAAGATGGAAATATGGCATTAAAGAGACGACAGTTCATATAACCCTGCTAATTTTTTCCTCTTACTTGTCTCGAGTCTTGCTGCAAAGTAAAGGTCCAAACTCGAAATAACCAGGTTTGATTACATAGGTCTTCTGAAGGCCTTCCTTCTCCTGTGCCACCTTCTTGCTGTGAGCAAAAAGTGTTCTGTGAAAACATTAAAGGTGCAGCATTCATATTTGTATGGCCTGTAGACCACTGCAAGGAGTAACAGTTTATCCACCTGTTAACTTTTCACTTGTTTAAAAATGAAACGTCGTGTTTAGTTTAGCATCCAGGATGGGGAATAAAACAGCAAAGGACCAAACTAAGAAAATGAAGAAACTTAAAAAACAACTCCTAAATAAATCATATAATAGTGAAGCCACGTGTGAAATCACTTCTAGTATATTTCAGTATGTTTCTAAAAGAAGAGGAGTCTATTTCTGTCGTGTATCGTTAATATGTCAGAGACGTTTTTCTTCATTCCATAAATAATGACGCTTCATTTTCCATCAGAAAGGTTCAGAGGTTCTTAAGGCCAGAAAGGAGCCATTGGTACAACAGATGATGGAGAGAAGGAATCATCTTTTGAATTGTCAGCAATGAACTTGTTGAACATCTGCAGAGGACAGAATAATGCAGTGGGAGGCAAAGAATTCAAACCACGATGAAAATGACTGAAGCTTAATACGAACTGAATATCAACAGACACATCAAGCTCTAAACTGAAATATGGTAACTTCTTAAACATGTAAATTCCTCCATAGTTATTTAAAGCTCACAGAGAGAGAAAGCGCAGCACCCCGCTCCTCTTTACATGAGAACAGCAGGGTATCTGGTGACAGTGAGGATATTTCTGACCCAACACTGGAGATCTTATGTTGGCTGTGGCAGTGGGGCTCATTGGATGATAGATTCTGACACTGCTCGGCACGGGGCCTGGTTGCAACACTCGTTGGAACCTTTGGGTTGGTTAACATACATATGCAGTAGACTTCTCTATGTATGGACATCCAACCTGCTAACTAATCATGGCTGACCCAGTGGAAAGGAGCTTCTAAAGGCGATGCTGGGGATTATACCCAACAGTGAGATAGAAAGGAACTCCTTGAAAGAAAACCTTCCATAAATGCATTGATTATAAATAACGCACGCTGACCTGTAATCTTTGCAGATGGAGGGGTAGGTGCAAACTCCTCTGCAGGTGAGTTGGTAAAGTTTGCGGCTTCCAGCTAATTCAAAATTGAAGACCTGCTCAAAGATTCCTGGTGACTCTGAGTAGAAGCAGAGCTTCAGAACAACCTCACTGCGAGCAGGTAGAACCCAGCGGAACGCAGTCAAACTAAATATAAAAAAACCCACAAACATTTAGACATCTGGGGATCTACTGTCTGATACACCTGTATAGTTCCTGTGGACAATAAAATCAGAGTGTTGGACCTCTCTGAACTCCTCGATTTGATCTTCCTGGAAGTTCTTGCCACGCTCATGCTACTTTCTTTCCCTTTTCTGTCTTTGGTCTTGTAATCTGAATCTCCTTTGTGACGTTTAGATCCGGCTGCCTTTTCCTAAACACACAAAGACAAATATTTAACAATTAAAACACCATAAACTACAACGATCAAAACATAGATGACTGATATTTTCCTTTTAGTTACAAACAGGTGTGTCTATACAGGTAATACAAATCTATGTGACCTTTGCAGTGGTTTTATGTGTGTTTTCCTCTAGATCATTCTTCTCATCCTCCTCATCCAGCCATGATGGATTCAGAAAGGTGAAACATGTCTGATGAACTTTAGGCTGTTCCCTGTGCTTAGGAAAAGCAACAACAGAGAGAGTGATGGGAGGAAGGATCAGAGGGCTACTAGGTCTTGAACTGAAGTCGTCCAGAATCTACAGAAGATAAAAGGAAAGAAAATGATTATGAAATAAAACCGATTAATCAAAAATATTTATATAAATATCTACATCTGAAAATCTAATTCAGTGTAAAACAAAGAACTACTTCATCCAGAGGAGGAAGGATGCTGTCATTAAGCAGTCCTGCGGAAGTAGCGCAGCCATTCGCTGTTAAATTCATCACAATCTGAGGAATAATGTTCTGAGCTCTCTGGAACGTCTTAATAGGGTTCTTCTTTGTTTTCTTGGTAACGGCAGCCTGTGAAAACAGAGTAGTGACTGAGTGATGACCTTTAAATACAGAAGCTGAAAAAGGGCACTTAAAGAACAAAAGGTGACGAAGGAGCAAAAAGGAGGAACAGTAGGTTTAGGAAAGAAAAGAGGATAAAAAGGATCTATAAAATGATCACTTTTTTCTCTGTTACAGCATCATCTGAACTTGTTCGGGTGTCTTCAGCTGGAAGAGACTCCATTAGGAAGCCCTGGACCGGGTCCCACTGCTGCAGGATCTGTTCCACCATGGCCTGAATCTGATCGTACTGTTCAAACTCACACTGCAGTTCATCCACGATGCTCTGAAATTAGGGAAGGTTGAAAACACTTTAACATAGGTGTGTCAAACTTCAGCTAGTGAGGACAGGAATCCTGCAACTCTTCCACGTGTCTCCTGTCATAAGGATATGATTTAACAGGCTGGATTGACTCGTCATGCATGTGGCCAAGTTAGAGTTTGGTTAATGACGTAATTATTTCAGTTGGATTAATTCAGACAGATCTAAAAGCTGCAGGACGCCGGCCCTCACCTGTGCTTTAAAAAGTTAGAAAACAGGAAATAAGTTTTCACCTCAACACATCTTTTCATCACTGATTCCTGTTGACAAGAAAGGAGAGGTGTGAAAATGTCTTTAGAAACACAAAGATAAGTATATTCTGTGTGTATTTTATTCACACACCTTTTTTATTTCCAGCGAGTTTTTCATCTTCAGAACTTCCCGAGTTTCATGCTTTTCATCGTTTCTCCTCTTTTTCCTTGAATCTCTGTCTTTCAGCCTCTGATTCTCCTCTTGCTGCCTCCTTTCTTTCTCTTCCTTTGCCTTCTGATCAAGCTCTCTATGCAACCATGGAAGGAAAACAACTTCATTTTCTTAATCTTCAGTTTTTCCAGAACACAGCTGCTTGAATCTTCCCTAGAATAATTTCCATAGAATCAAACTGCTTGCCGTAATCAGGGAGGACAGGAGGACTAGCATAGAAGCTGCTGCTGCTGCTGGGTTTTCCCAGAAGACTCAGCCATGCTGTTGAGCCTCAGACAGATGTAAACATTTCCTAGACTAATGGGAATTTCTCCTCTTAATCAAAACAGCAGAACACAGAGGCAGAGTCTAGTGAACTAATATGGGATGTTGTTTCCAGAAGCACTGTGTGGATATTGTTGATTTCATCATGTTTTCTGTGTTTTTACAGCATTTTAAGAGACAAACGGAAAAGCTGATGGGTTAGCTTGTAGAAGCTACCGCAGGCTAGCAATGCGCTGTTTTGAGCGTTATTTATAAAGTTATTAAAAACTTTAGTAAATGTTTAAACACTAATATACATAATATATCTAATATCTCTTTAAAATATGATTTTCCTAAAATATTCTTTTATCTGCCTCATTGATCTTCATTGGGAATTGATTTGAAAACATCCAGCTGTTCTAAGTCAGTTTTAAAGCTATGAAATACTTGATTAAATAGATGATGTTTACTGGCAATAATGTTCAACCATTTTCTTTATTTTTTCCTTTTTTCTTCCATATTTAAATGCTAACTTCTTTGTTTAGTTTCATTAGCTAAATTAAGAGATTTCAGCTAAAATATTTAACATGAAATGTATTTATATTTGCTTACAAATTCTTGTAAGTTGCATAAATGCTATAATTTATTCCATATTATGTGTGTTAGCTTAGCTAAATAACCATAATTATGCTTAAACTCTTTGATCTGATATCCTAACACGCAGCCATTCATGCGTTCACAGTAGAAAATACCCCTCAGTCACTATGTAGAGCGTGAACTCTACAGTGAACTCGGTTAACTGATCGTTCAGACAGATGATCTACTTTTCGCTCCCCGTTGGTCATGTGACTCCGGCTCCCTGCACAGTGCCTAAATCTTCATTCTCTCTCCCCCCAAAATTCCAGGATGCTTTGCGAGGAGAGCTTTGCAAAGCATCCTGGGATAAACTGCTCATCTAGTGACCAGGAATATACACTACATTTCATCCACTTCACATTCGGATGCTCATATAAAATGTTGCAGCACCTAAACAGTGCTCTATGTAGGGTTAGGATAGACATCCACACACAGTCATTATCTTATGCAGCAGAAACCATAAATTACCCATAATGCAGCAGCCCTATCCTCAGATTTTTTGGGCAGAGGTCTTTCACTGGAGAGTTTCTTTGATGGCTTGAAATGTTTCACGGACTAGAAAAACAGAGCGAGATGCTTGGAGCTTCTGTGTCACATCCGTAGTTATTTGATTGGTTCTAACCTGAAGAGGTTCAACCCGTTAGTCCGTCCTTTGAAATCGAGCTGCAGCGACTCATGCGCAGCGTAAACGCCGTATCAGTCTGGCGGTCAGTCTAGTTTCCACCTGCTTCAAGTTATTAGTGTTTTTTTTCTTCTGATATTTATTGAATTCTGTTTGCTTCATTCTTCGTGGGTCAATATTGTTTTATATTAAATAAAAACCTTTAATTAAAGGTTACTTCACCAAATCTGATCAAATTTAATGATGAGAAAAACAGCCACTAAAATCAGATGAAAACCAATCAGTTGAATTAAAAAAAAGATAGAAATAACAAACATCATTCTTAACTACCCCTGGCAAATGTACCAAGTAGGATTTCGTTAAATAATTTGTCTCTTTTTGTAAATATTGTTTACAGATTGTACAACCACTTCATTTGCCCAGAAGAATCAGGACATTTATGTTAAGAAACCAAATTAGAAAACAACATGTTGTACATGTGTCAGCTGATTACCTCTGCTTCTTTTTTCGAAGTGCCTCCAGGTGTCGCTGGGTAATACTCTCCTTATCCTCATCAGGCAAAGCGTCAAACGTCTCCTGATCCAATTCCCAAAGCCGCCTCTCCTCCCTTTCAGCTATCTCGTTCTGTAAGGCTTCTGCAGGAAACAAACCGATCAACACATCATAGTTAGAGCAACTTTGATATACAAAAATGTGTACATCTACATTATGTGGGTGCTGACAGATAACTTACCCTCAGCTTCTCTCTGCTGTCTTTCACGTTTCTTCAGGGCGTCGTAGCTGTCAAATAAGTTGACTACATAGATGTGCTTGCGGTTACTGAAGGCTTTAAGGACCACTTGAAGTGTGCTCGGTGGACACGCAGTATAAACAGACTCCAGGCTGTCAATAACTATTCCACAGTGACAGTCGCTTGACTTTTAAGAGAAATGATAGAGAATAGGAATGTCAAGGCAAAGAAAACGAAGATGATTTAAGTTCACAAACCATTTATGACGGCAGCAAATCCAGGTAGAATAAAAGGTAAACTTAACATTTTAGCAAGGAGACTTTGGGCAAATGACAAAACATGAGGTTGGCAACATTCCTTCCTTTCATGCCGACCTGTTTGGTGCAGAAGCTTAGTAAGACAATCTAAATCCATCCCTGCTAATGAGTTTAGTGCTGAAGGAGCATCCAGGTGCTGCGTTACTGATTACCTGAACAACATCAACAATGTCTTCTCTAAAGGAAGGATTTTAATCAGAAGAGTCGGTTAATCAAAACTCAGTAGAAATACATCAATCTAGGACGAGTTCAAAGGAGATTCCCAAACTAACTGAAGTCCATCATTCCACAAAAAGGAAACTGCAAGAGATTTAGGAGCATTTCTAATCTCCTCGGAGGTGGAAGTCCAAGCAGAATCACACAGAGAATCAGGAATGAGTCTCCGAAAGTCTATGATGTAAAAAGCAAAAATTCCTCCACAGAATGAAAGACTAATAAAGTCAAGTCGAATCATCAGGTGGGTTTAGTTTTTAGATAAAGTTCCTGTATTTTCTAACCACTGTTATTACACCACTTTTATTAGATTTTATTTACAGCTGGTGTTTCTGAAATACTTAGTCCTAATCATATTTTACTGAACCTGAAATCGTTCTGTAAGGATCTCAACAAGCAGCTGTTCAGGTAGCAAAAACCTGAATGTCGCCACATTTCTTCCCTGCAACAAAATCCAAACAAACAAGTTTCAACACTTAACATAATCTGCTCTATCATGTTAAAAGGAGAAGAATATTGTCTCAATTTACCACACAAAGATCTTGGCTTGTGTTTTCTGACTTTAGGTGATCAGCAGAGAGATTTTTACTGCCTTCATTCTCATTCTGTTCAGCAGCAACATCTTCAGCATCAACTGAAGATGAAACTGCATCAGGATCTGAGCTTTCAGGATGTGCTGCAGGTTTGACTTGATCTTTTTCCTCCATGTCTTTGGCTAGAAGAGAATTTCAAAGGATTGATTTTTTTCTTTGGTCTCCACCATAAACTACTTCATGTCGATCACATTAGACCTACCAGCTTCTGCAGCCTTTTTCTGTTCATATTCAGCTTTTGCAGCATCATAAAGTTGTCTCGCTGATAGACTGACTGGAGAAACGCCATTTTGAATCGCATCTGTGATCACAGCATCAATACTCAAGCAAGCTGCCCCATAGTAACATGCTAGAGCTGCAGCCATGCTGCTTTTATCTGGAAAACAATGTCAAATAACCAAAAGGTTTAAAAATGTTACTGTTTATATTAAGAGAACAGAAAAAGGTGGACACTTCACCTGTCAGAGGGGCTCCATATACGATGATAGCGATCCCTCTGTGCGTCTGTGCTGTCGCTGCGTCATGTGAAAGGTCCAACTGCATATGGCGGGCGATCGCCCTGGAGACAGGGGTCATCTCCAGCTGTTTTAGACTCCCACTGATTCCTCTGGTTAAATGTGAAAAGACTAAATCCAAACAGGAGAAAATAATCAGCTGATAGTGAATAAAACTGTATTTTGTTTCTGTTCTGCTTCTCATACAGTACTCACAAAATCCTCCTGGTTTCATACTTAACAAGCTCATCTCAACTGGGGCATTATTTGGTTCCAGTTTCTCCTCATCATTGTCTTTGCCATCTTTCTTTAACTCATTCTTCTCCGTGCCAACATTCAGCCCTACTGACAACCACATAGAAATGTAGAAATATCCTTTATTGAGCTGCATTTTTCTGAAAATAAAACAAAGACAAAATAAAGACGTATAGAAATAATATTCTGGAGAAGACCATCATGTTTCAGCTGGGAGGAATATTCCAGCAGCTCCACAGGAAGACCCTCTCCAGGAACCCTGGGGGGGAGCAACAGCGTGTCGTTCTCATCATATTCTTGTATTCGCCGCAGGATCTGAAAGGAAGGAAAAAATTATTTATATCAGCCTAAACATTCCCTGTTTAAGGTTAGTTAGGGATACAATGGGTCCAGTTAAAGGATCATTCAGCAGAGAAGAGCTTGGTCCAAAAACAAACAAAAGCCAAATAACAGTTTAAACTCAGGACATGTTTGCTGCTCATTGAAAGGAAGGAGAGTTTCTAGACCTCAAACAACCAACTGAGCTGCAAACTACAGGAGGCTCAGCATCGCACTGGTTGTTTCTTTGCAAGAGGAACTAAATAGACGGGATTTCTTAAAAATATCCATTAGCAGTGAATAACTCTTTAAGAACTTCAACAAAGCTTAAAGAATGAGGTCGTTATGCAAAGTTAGCTTAACTTTAAAAGGTAAAAACTTAAGCAACAAACATCAGATTCTTATGTATGTGTACAGAGGGATGTATATCATTAAATATCTCTGTATATTCAACATATCTGAGACATTATACTACTGCACCTCTTCTTCCTTTAGGTACTGTGTGTCAAACTCCAGGGAGTAAAACTCGACGGGGAAGGAGGAAAGGTTTTTCACTATGACCTCAGCTTTAGACTCTGAGCTAGAAGGAAGACACGGTCCAAACTCCAGGACAGGTGGACAGAAGTCCAGCTGAGCTTCTTCAGCCTGACCCTGAGCTGTGATGAAGACCTGCTGCGTGCTGTCAGACACAGTGACCACCAGCCGTCTGCCGTATGAGCCCTGGACACAAAAGGGTTTAAAACACGACTATTCTAGTTTTCAGCCGAGTGAAGCTTGTTTAAAGGAGAGGTTTAGATTCATTAGTCAAAGAACATTAAAATATTACTAATATCTTTACCCCCTTGGAAGAACTGAACCTGATGTGGACCTTCTCACTTTCTCCAGGTGAAAGTTCACCAGAGCAGGGAATCATCTGGAATACCGTTGGAGCCGCTCGCTGCTCCTGGAAGAAGATTTTCATAAGAAGCAAAAACAACCTTATCAAGCAGGAAAGAAGAAAACGTAACATTTCAAACACTGAACCACATTTTAACCGATGGACATGATTTATATAATTGATATGATTCTACAACACAATGTAAAAAGAAAAACCTTTCTGAGCGGCTGCACCTCTTCGGCCATGCTCCACCGACACGGCACCGCTTCACAGTTCTGCAGCTGGATCGTTTGAATCTGTGCAAACATGATGGATCAGCTGAGATTATGGCCAGTTAAACATACTGACATAATGTTTCGGTAATCTGTAAGAGAATTAGCATTTTCTTACCTGACACATGCCACACTGCACCGTGTCGAACAGCAGCATGTGTTTAGAGGCGGTGATTGCTGGCATGGTGATGTCAGCACACAGCTGAACCTGAACCACTGGACCATCTGTGAGCTTTAAAATGAACCAAAACTATGGAGGTTAGCAGGCTGTAAATCAGAGGCAGAATAAGTAGACAGAGTTTAAAAAAATCTAACTTATTTCTAAGCAGTAGAATATGCAGCAGATATTTTAAAGCACCTTTATTGGAAGAATGACTTTGGTCGGCCCAGTCTTTTGGTTCGAAGAGTAAAAATCAAATTTGATTGTGAACGTGTGAGTTTCACCAGAATGAAGGTTCTTCATATTTTCAAATTCGGCTGTAAAACCTGCGACAGACAACGTCAACACTTTCACTTTGATTTTTTTTCAAATCTCTCCAAGGTATCATTGTTTTTTGTTGGTAAAAACTTTGTTGAGATATGAAATGAGTCTGGGAACAAGGATAAGACAAAATGATTTGGAAAAAACAAAATACAACAAAAAATCATCATCTTAAACCGAAGCAAGAAGAAAGAAATCAGGCTAGATTACAGCTGTGCTGTGTCACCTGTGCCTGTTAGATGTTTGCTGTCAGCAGAGAAGGACACAGGAACTGGTCCATTATTAATCATGGTCACTGTCTGACTGAAGACTTTGCCTGGAATCACTAAACCAAAGTCCAGCTCATACTCTGGAAGCTTCAACCTGGGAACAGAGAAAAATGTTTAAAACTTTGGGAATGACTGAGGTTTGTTTCTGCATTTCATTTAAATGATATTCTCTGTTAAAAGACATTTTCCTACATGTTGTTTAAGTTTCTCTACTATGTCCACTGCCTTGCAAACATTTCTGTATCCTGCAGATTACTTAGCATGTTATTCCTAATGTGTTGTGGTGGATCTGATGCAATAAACACGACGCTTTGTGTAAATGAGTTGGAAGCGATTTAACACATGCTTTTACAATAAATAAATATCTGAAAAGTGTGGCAGCCCATTTACTTTACCATGTCTCCATAACATCAGCAGATTTAACTCGTACTTTACTTACTTGCTCAGATTTTGCCACAGTGTAAAAGGACAATGTGAGTCTCTGAGCTCCAGGGGCCTGTTGGGCTCCTGAAGAGCCAAATCTTTGACCAGCAGCCGCTCAACTTCCAGGTATAACAACTCTTCATGCTACAGAAAGCAGGAGAAAAATAAAATACCAGAACACGAAAAGGCAAATTCAAATTTTGTTGATTTAGAGATTTTTAGTTAATTAACCAACCGACCACAAATCAGAGCCAATCAAATGAATACTAAGCAAATTGGTAAATGACACAACCTCAAAATAAGTAAAATTCTACACTGTAAAAAAGTTCTGTAAAAACAGAAAAGGTTCCGACGATTTGATGCCGATTTTACTAATATTTAGGTAAAAAAACTGTAAGGAATTTTTTCTCTGAATGTTTTTTTGATGTAAATTACTGTAAAATGTTGCCCGTTGTCGTCAGTGGAGTTATCAGAACTGTCTAACCTAAACAGCTCTGATAAATACCGTTGAAAACATTCATAAAAATGCAGAGACCTTAGTTCTTAGGAAGGTTTCTGCGTTGGTTCCCTCCTGCCTGCAGTCCTTCTAGTTAACTTTTACTCTTATATATTAGAGGTGCTCCGTCCAGCATCATCTTCAAATCGTTGATCTTTTTATTGCTGTGTCCATTTATCTGATATGGTTTTATGTTTTCCCCGAGTCCTATATGTGCTGCCTCTTTATATATTGTCTCATTTGTATTTGTTTACTTTTCCTAATTGCTTTCTTATTTAGTAAACAACCCTTTGGACCCAGTTGGTGTTTTATAATAAAACACCATCAAGATTTTTACCAGAAAAAAACTTTTCTGATAAAAGATATAATTTGAGCTCAATACATTTAGTATTTTATAAACCTGTTTACATAAAACAAGATAAATTTAAAACCTTTTCCTAATAAGAAAACTATTGTGAATCTACTGACCCCAGCCTGTCTTTGAGCTCCTCCACCTTCAGTGACTCCATGTCCAGGATCCTGATCTTTCACAGCTGCTCTGGCCTGATGCACCACATCTCTGTAGGACTCATCTGCTGCAAAACAACCACAGAGTTTCACCGTGTTGACAGGTCCTTTCAGCTGCTTCTTAATGCAGAGGGTCAGCAAGTCATAACTGTTCAGTTATAGGTGTGAAAATTCCCCTCCCACTGGTCCCAGTGGAAGAATTAACAATAGTGAGAACAAAAGTCTCTCTTTGTCTCACTCTGCAGTGTCTGAGTGCAGCTTTCAACATACACAGGTTTTGTGGTAAATTCAGCCGTAATCTTGGGAAGACTCCCCCCCCAGTCAGCGTTATCTCCTGTGGTTGTAAAAAGGCCACTTGAAGATGAAACTGCTTCTCAAACACTTCAGGGATGCCAGGCAGGTAAAGAACACGCAGGAGCTTCTCAGAACCAGGACCAATGTAACCCTGGTGACACAAACAGGATGTCAAACAAAAAAAACAAAACCACAGTTTCAACAAATTCAACAAGGACTTAAAGATTGACTCACTGCAGCTGGAAGGACTAAGGGCCGCCCAGCTGTAATTTTCTGTTCTTCATTGTTTCCATGGAGTTCCTGTGGTTCTCTGTCCTCACTGACTGAACCAATCAGGTCTCCTTTATCAACCCCTTCAGTCTCCTCTGCATTTGAAGGGTGCTTGATGTTGAACTTAAAGCCGACTTTGCCTGTATTCCTAACACACATTCTAACTTCACTCACACAGTGAAAAAGCTGGAAGACAGAAAGAAATTGAAGAAAAGGGTTTGGCTTGACTATCATGTGAAAACAGCCCACAGACAATAAACAGGTACAGTAATCACTGAGGAAATATGGCAGCCTAGACAGCGAGATGCCAAAGTGGCTTTTTGTTAGCAGTGGATCCTAAGAACAAAGGAACTGAAAGGACCGGATGGTTTATTTTCTGAGTGCGGGAGGATCTGAAGATGTGTGTTTTATACATCTGTCAGATGATGCAGCAAACGGTGTCTTTGCTAAGATTTCCAGCATCTCCTGCTGCTTACAGGAACAAACCACTAGAGGAAAATCTAAACCGAGCACAGATCACCTGTGTATCGATTGGCCTGGTTCTGTGCGGCGCTGAATTTATGGACCCAGCAGTCGGTGCCGTTTATCCCCAGAACAGTGATAATGATTATCAGTAAATTCTAATACAGCATCTTTCTGTTAAAGACCTTTTTTGCAGTAACAATGTCCAAATAGAAAATTATAAAGGTAATAATGCTATAATAGCATTATTCCACAATAATGCTATAATAATTCAAGTACGGGAATAAATAACAATATGCATCATGGGTTTTTAATGCAGTAAAGACATCACTGAAAAAACTCACAGCTTTGACACTTTCAGCATTTATAAGACTTTGAAGGACAACAAGTTGATTTACAGCAATAAAGACTCAGTTGTTCAGATAATCTGGCCCACAGTAGATGGCAGCGATGTGTGTTAATATTTGACACATGATCGATGATCACAAGAAGAAGAAGTTGTTTGCTTTTAAACTGTGTCAAATATGCCACCTGTCTGTTAGCAAAGTTAGCTGCACAGAGTAAAATACTGTTAACTGACGTGTTACTGCTTTAGTGAAACTGAGATGCAGCTTTTTTTGACCCGGAAATCCATAAAATACCAACTGAATCCCTTAACTTGGATTGGTGAATTAGGGCCCTGAGGTCTGAGTTTGAAAACCACGAGAACAAAAAACCCAGTGAAACATATTCAGGTTAGTGGGAGAAAATAACAGAATGTTCAAAGTTCAAGGTGTAGGACTACTTTCGAAAGAGTAAGAAAACACAAGAATAAACATTGTTGGATGGGATCCTGTCAGGTTAATCAGTCGGTTTGAAAACTACTCCAGCCTTTTGTGTAAATCTTCTATGAATAATTCATCTACTTTACTGAAAATGATCTAAACTCCAGATGTTTAACTTACCACAGATCCAAAGTCCAGATGGGTGGATTCAAGACTGTAACAGATTTCTGAGGCCTCTACTCTGACTTGGACCTCATACGTCGGTCCATCGTTAACACAGCACTGAGCCACCACCTCTGTGCAGATGTTCTCATGGCCGAAGAAAGAGAAAGTGATGAGCTGTTGGTCTTGAGGTTTCAAAACACCATACATAGGTAGGATGTCAAAAACCTATAGAGACCAAAATAGAATGAGTAGAACATCGGTGCTACACAATAGATGGGCTCAGGATATAATCTAGATTTGCTCATTCAAATAAGCCTAAAACATCAGATCTAACTTTAGAATCTATGAGGCTGATCAGAAGTTATTGTCCCTCATGTTTAGTGTAACATGGGAAGATCTGCCCATCAGCTGTAGATCTACTCTTTATCTGTTTCCGTGTCCATATTAGCCAACCTCATCCACATGCAAAGGGTGCGATGTGCTGCCCTGATCATCCGCTTCAGGCCGGGGAGAGAAGGGAGAGGCTTCAGTCTCTGGATACTGATCTGTTGTTACCAGTTCTGGTTTTCTATGAAGGAAAACAACATGAAAACGTATCAGACGTTTATCAGAATAATGATTTTTCTCTTTAGAAAACGTAAAATCACCTAGAACTGTGAAAACAGGTGAAAATTGTGACTAAGAAACCATTTGATTGCATTAAAATATTACACTACTGTAGACAAACTGTTTTCTATATAAATGTGTGTGTTTGAGAGAAAACAGAACAGAAAGTAAGTCACTGGCTGACAGAATAAAATGTCATTTGTTTACTACTGACACATTTCAATGGGTTATTTTAATGTATGACACAGATCTATACTGACCTCTGCTGTGAATTTATGCTTTTTAGTATCAAATCTGACTAAAAGCCACTGAACACTATTTCTGTTTTCTCAGGCGACACTCAGACAAACCTGAAACCCACCAGATGTTCACAGCAACCATCGCAGCCATCAGGATATTCAGCACTGAAATCATTAACCCGTCACTACACTCAGGTGTCTCAGCTCTCAAAACTCACCCCCACCTGAGAAAGCCCCCACTAGTCTATTTCAGACCCTTTTTAAACGCGCTGTTTCTCTCAAAGGTTTTTGAGAAAGTTTAAGCCCAACTCCATCTTCTCATCAATAACCTGTATGAGCTATTCTGGTTTCCACTCAGTCCACAGCAGCGCTGGTAAATGACTGTGGACCAGGGCTCAGCACATCTCCTCCTCCTGCTGGTCCTGTCGGCCGTAACATCGGGCTCCACCGGCTACAGAATGAGGTGGGATTCTCTGAACCGCACTAAACTGGTTCTGGTTGTATCTCAATGGCAGGACTGAATATGTGGAACTTGGACTCCGTACAGTCAGCTGCGGAGGGTCGGGCCTTTGGCCGACTGTTTTCTACATTTGCTCCAATTCAGTCAAATCCTCCATGAAGACAATTTGATTTCAATTTTACACACATGACTCAGCATTATATAAAACTGGACACCACATTCCCACCAGCTCTGCCAGCTCCACTGCAGGACTGGAGGAGATGAAGGGATGAATTGTTGACAACATTGTTCAGTTTAACAGCAGAAAACCGAGGCAATCCAGTCAAATCCAGTCATCCTCCCTGCTAAGGGAAAAGTTGCAGGACAACAAGCCTTGAGAGGATCGTCACGCAAAATCTATGTACGAATTGGAGAGCTTCACTACACTGAAAAATGGGAGACTAAAGGTTGTTCATTTTGTCAAACAAGGTTATGTTAGAGTTACATGTTTTTACTGAGCCGTTTCCCTTAATATGTTTCAATCATGAAACGTTGGTGTAAACGGGTATGGTTGTGAATGGACACATTTCAGAATCAGAATCAGACATAGTTTAATAATCCCAGAGGGATTAGTCATGACCACAATATGTATGTGGGCGGGATTCAAACCCCAGACTCCCGGGTGAAAGTCAAGCACTCTGACCAGTCAGCCGAAGGGATGTTCCCTTGGACAAGGTGCATGATCAGTCGGAGGCATAGAGACAGGACCACACACTGTCACATCTATATATAAGTGTCTGTCTGTCTATAT
>JAUZNJ010119394.1:3369-19274 GCA_034780135.1 Jordanella pulchra | reverse complement strand
CAGCTGTGCTGAAGCAGGGAAACCTCTAAAACCTGCAGGACTGCGGCCCTCCAGGACCGACTTTGGACATGCCTGCTGTAGAGTATGGCCAGGCAAGTCCAGATGCAGTGCATTGTGCCATGCAGCTGTTTAGTTCCTGGCAAGATAATGGCCACAATACGAGCCCCATCATCTAAGTGTGATATCTGGGGTCCCTGGAAATGGCTACAGTGTTTTGTCAAAGCGACTTGAAAGGGGAAAAAAAGAGAAATTTGTTATGAAGACTTCAAAAAAATGTCAAACTTTAATGAAAAATGGACTCTTGTAAATGTACTCCATGAATCACTGAGGTTTACCCTGATGTCTGCCTACACCTATTTGTGCTTAATGCATCATGCAGACTAATCCGGTTTTCTTTGCAGGATTATGGCAAAGAGTCTCAAGCCAAGGATGTAATCGAGGAATACTTCAAATCCAAGAAATGAGATGTTAATAAAACGTGGAAATTATTTTTGCCTCAAGTGTTTTTTTTTTGTTTTTTTTTCTTGTGATGTGACATCCAACCTTTTAAAATCCCACTTCAAGGTGGCTTGTTTGCTAAACATATTCTCCAGGACTATGCTGTGTTCATGTTGGATTTATTTTCATGTGCTTTCATCAGATTATTTTTTTCTACAAAATGCTGCAATGGATATTATGTTAATGGGAAGATATACCATTTATTTGTAGTACTACTTTAGCTCCTTAATGAAGGAAAGATCTTCAGATATCAAACTTAAACAATAAAATAAGTTGGAGGTAAAGGTCAAATCCTTACAAAACCCAAAAAATCCATTGTTCTGAAATTTATTGGAAATAATTTACAGAAGTTTTTACCACAGATAGCAATTTATTACAAGTTTTCTGCCAGGAAGAAAACCTTAGAAAAACATTTACTCTGGTATACGTGATGGTCTCTAGAGATTTCTTCGGATTATGAGTTTGGAGGAATCCATCCGTTTCATGTGAGGCGGCGTCCTTTCACCCAGAGCGCTGATATAACGTAGGTCTTGAACCAAAACATCCTGGAAAGTCTTCATCCTCAAGTTCTCCATCAAGATGCATAAATGTACTTTTCAAATAAAGAGCCAGAGCAGGAGAGCTTAACAGGGCTTCCTTGCAGTTTTTTTTTTTTTTTTTTTTTTTCCCAATTATTCCTTACCCCAACAATTTAAGACTGTTTAAAGAGTTCATCAATCCAGACGTTCAAAAAGATAAAAAGGATCAAACCATTGCAGTCTTAACATGTTTGTTCTTAAATAGTTGTACAAAAGAGGGCTGCTTGTTTTCGTCAACATTTCATGAGTCCATATTGCTGTGGTAGTTACAGGTATTCGAACTCCAGTGCTTGGTGTAGTGCCAGCAGGTCAGAGTGACTTGATATCCTCCAGAAAGGCATGTTGTGCTGTGAAACAGACAAAAGTTTAGTACCAGAAGCTGTTGCTCTGCAGATTACCACCGCCACCACAGCACACTATGTACAGCAGCTTGGGACTAAGCTAAAGCACCACAAACCAAAACACATGCAGCTCTAACAATTAGTGGGAAATGTTCTCATCACCTGGAAGTTGACTCACTTCACAAGTGTCAAATCTGGCTAATTTGAATATTTGGTAAAATTGTTGCATATTTTATAATGTATTAAACATATTGAGTCAAATTATAAAATTGAGGGTTTTTTCCAATGCAGTTAATGAATTTTAAACAGACTCAAAAGATCTTGATGGCCAGTCTGCACATTACAACTAGACTTCTAAACTACAGTGAACATAGAAATATAAAATAACTAAAATGACATCATACTAAACGCTGATCTCAAGTTTAGTGAAATCTACCAAAAAACGTTAATGTTTTTTTTTTAAACATGGTGAGTATCTTTAAAAACCTTTAGCAATGTAAACGCTAAATACTTCTATATAGAAGTTCCACAGCAAAGTTTTATGCTCAGTGATTTATTGTTTTCAACGTTCAGCAATTCAAAGTTAAAACAATCTTTTCTGCACACAACTTCAGGTGTAAGGCTGGACTGAATTTGAGACAATGTCAGAAGAAACAGAGTCTAGTTTAACATTTTTGAAAGAATTGTTTTAAAATCTTCAAAATGCTATTTCATGTTGAAAACAGGAAAAAAAAAAATCCACCTGTTCTTTGTGCAGCACACACTAAAGAATCCATTAAATCTCTGTTTTTTTATTTTAACTCATAAAAAAGAAAGTGACAAGAACATTCCCCATCTTAAGAAGAAAAAAAATCCCAATTCCAAGCATCACAAATAAAACCCCAAACTGGAAAGTATTCAGAATGAAATTCTCTGTCCTCCAACTATGGTAAAGAAATACTTATGAAGCTTTCTTTGAACCGTAAGTTTCCCTTTTGTAGTCAACTGTAGCAGAAGTTAGAAAAAAACACGACATCCCCGGATCAAAAGCAGCATATAGCTCTAAACAAACACGTTCAAAGCTTGGTTACTCGGTACACTTTGGCAGAATGTCACTTCAACTGAGCAGAAACATGCTCCAGATGTTGGTTTAAAAAAAAAAAACATGTACTAGGCATGGGCCTTCAAAAAACTCACTATATAATTTAGATTAAAATACAACAGTTTCACTATGTTAACACACACTACAAACATGATCTAAATTACTTCAATTATTATTCAATTAAAATTATTCAATCATTTTAAATATTAGACAAAGTATTTAATAACTACTTTTTGTAATGAATACTATCCCCGTCTGCTGAAAAAAAAACAGGCTAGAGAAGCTGATATTTGTTTTATTCCAGCATGTTTAATCCATCTTACATCTGGTAATTACTGCATACCTGATTTGATTGCATTTCAGTTTCCAGATTATTTTATTGCTAACTACTGTCATCAACAAAAGGCACTCTAACAATCTATATCTTATTTCCTTTAAGCAAAAACAAAGACACATAATTCATTATTATTATTATTATTTTACCACTAGAGGGATTTTATTAACAGCTAACACACGTAAATACTTTCACTTTTTTAAATGGACCATTTTAATAAATGGACTTCTTGGTAAACTATCTCACTGTCGTCCGCTTGTATTTTTGACTGGGAGCTTGCAAGATCTGACTTCTCAGTACTTGCATTCAATTCAATTAATTTGTATTTATATAGCTTCATTTCACAACACATGTCATCTCAAGGCACTTTACAAAGAAGATTGCTGATTTGCATAAACAGTGGTAAACTGATATATCATTTATAGGCCCATACCGATATTTTGTAACATTGAAGTGCCAAAGGATACTCAATTATTCAAGCTTTGTTTTTTAGTAATCACTGTAACGGTTGCAGTGAAGTTATCCCAGCACACTGTAAAACAAAGAAGCCAGTCGTCCAGAAAGACCAACACAAAAACTGCTGCAGCAACGAAAGGCAGTTGTTGTCCAATCAGAGCTCACGCTGTGCAGAGTTGGGCAGATTGGAGGGATGTCAAGGTAAGGTTGTGGGTCCATTACCTTTTTGGCTGCCTGTTCCTCTTCTACACCGTCCCCAATAACAACATACACTACTTTCCTGCCAAACCTTTGCATTATGCGCTCAAAGCAACTCTCTTTTCCTGCAAAAAAGAAATGAACAAGGGGGAAGGAAGGAGGGTAACATGGTCAGAGGGCTCAAAGCTCAGAAGCTGTTTGATTACCTGGCTGGCTGCATGCTCTTCATCCTTTCCATCGCCAATCACAACATATGTAATGTTAGTGCCAAAGCGGGAGACTATACGCTCAAAACAGCTCTCTTTGCCTGGAGACAAACAGACGGCTTTCACAGATTCATCTTTTTTTTAGATGGATATAAAACACAGGAAGGATGCATCAAAATTCTTTTCAACAAAAAGATGCAAAGGATTCACTGATACCTCATTAATATTCAATCAAGGTTGTTAAGTCGTCTGAAACCCAAACTAATACTAACTGAACCAGCAATTCCACATAATTGTTTCCTTATTAACTAAATAAACATTAAGAGTGACATTGTTGCCTTCTTTGCACAGCTTATGTTTTACAGTATTCTCTTATTATTACATCACTGCCGCTTTTTTAACCAAATGCTTTTCTATTCTTTTTATATGTACTTAAAAATATTCTTCAAATTAGCAAGGAAGCCAAAGGGCCTCATCTTCTGAAGCTTTGTGTTTAAAAATCTGTGAAAAACTTGCAGGTCAAAAATAGCAGGCACAATCAATTTGCCCTTACTAAATATGCAAAACATATTCTTGATTATCAGAACATCAGAAAAAAAAAAAAAAATAGGAGGAGAATATGAAACTATAATCTCTTTGCCCCTGCAAGTTGATTTATCAAGCATGAAACTGATTGCAGTTACTGTTTTTGCATCGAAATTTAGCATTTCAAAGGCATGTGCAAAAGGGACGAATAAATGTCTGGTCTTTTTGGTGCTGTAGCTACGATGATAAATGGAGAATAAATCTTTTGTGCATCTAAAACAGTCAGAAATAAACTGGGAAAAGACATATCTTCGACTCATCAATGCCATTTTGAGCTGTGGATGACTTGGAAACAGACACAAATAAAAACAATCAATTATCCGTGGAAAAACTTCTGGATGGATCATTCCAGCGCATCCTTGCAGTTAGTGGTGTGCTGTCCAGAGGTACCAATAACTTGTAGAGGCCAAGGGGCCTTTGCGATGTTACGTGACCTTGCACTTGTCCATGCATACCTTCAAAATCATCAGATCAAGTAGAAAAGGAGCTTGCAATCAATCTCTTTTGAAAAAAGATACAAATTATGTAAATTACTGTAGCACTATTGTAAATATGAAGGTGTTCCTTTGTACAAAGAAGTGGGCAGTTCTCTGTATCAGTTAGTGGTAAAATTATTAAATAGAAACAAAATAAAAATTGCTAATTTAAACATTGCTCAAGAAGCAGTGATTCAAGCAGTCTGAAATAGGTTTTTGGAGCAGATACAGGATCTCTCTGTTGCACAAGAGAGAAGTTGAAGCAAAACCAGGCCAATTTAACATCACAAACCTGCTTTACCATCTTACATTTACACATAGATATTTATATCCTGGGCAGATTTTAGTTTGAATTAATCTTAGTTTTGCCAGCATTTTTGTTCTGACTGGGAATATGTGGAGGGAGCTAAAGGCTGGGCTCTCAACCTCAAGTAACCAGGGCTCATCACTAAAGATCAGTAATAGAAATAGCAGAGAAAACATGCAAATAGCTGATCAGCATTTGGACATATTCGTCATATTTTCCTGTGAATAAAAATAGCTAAATTATTGTTGCACTTTTGTTTATTTATCTATTCAAGGTCCCAATTCATATTCAAAAATCTTCTTGGTTGGATGAAAACAATCTAAAAAACCTAACACTCCCCATGGTATGACTTATCTTAGCCATATAAGCCATTCCTGTTGTTATTTTCTGAAGAGGTTGCCTCTGTGGTTTCAGAAATGCCTTTCTGTTATCTACTAAAAGTCTTGCTCTTTTCCTTCACTGCTTACTTTTCAAACCGGATGAGACTTAAAATACCTTTTCTAACTCTCGATCACTCAGTAACTGCAAACTATCGATGTATTTTACTTAATAGAACCTCACCTATTTACTGCTATAAAGGGTGACGTCTGCACCTAGTTGTCACTGCTGTACATTAATTGAAGTCATAAAAAAGCTTTTCTAATGCTGAAAAGTTACATCATAGCAATCAAAGCTGAGAAAAAAAGTAGGGTATTATGCACGCTGGGTAAAATACTACATTTTTTTGGCTTTAATTATGTCATTTCCACCATAAAATACAGAAAAACATAACAGATTCCATATATTGAAGCCTAAGATTCTAACATTCAACAGTTGGTATGTTTGTGAATCGGAGTCTTACCTATTTTTGTTGCACTGTAAATGTTTTCAATGGGGAAAACAGATCCAAGACTATACAGAAGAACTTTAGCCAGCGCCGGTATGAGCTGTGTTGTTGTTACCAACACATTTACACAGTTATTCCTGAAGGCGAGATAAAGAAAAAAGATTTTATACATGGCTTAGGTTGATTATGAAACAATAAGATCTTTTTTTAATAGTTAGACTTTTTTTTTATCTCTCTGGCACAGATGTAATCTATTGACCATCCTCAGGGAATAAAAAAAAGAAGCTTTTCAGTGAGTGGCATAGTGAATGTGGGAAATCAGTGTGAACCTTGAGCTGATGATGGACAGGGACTTGAGGGCGTGGGTGAGCCAGGAATCAGTCAGAGCCTCCACCTCTGCTCTGAGCTGCAACCATGCATCTCTTTTAGCAGGGCCTAGCAGACCTTTAACATAAAACAAATTAAGTCAAGTTTAAAATCCTTAAAATATTTCTGAAAGCTGACATCCTGATATTAGTGTCAAAACTTAAAATGCAATATTTGTGCAGGCTAACACCACTGCATGAAAATCTAGCAAACAACAATGCTTTGAGAATTTCTATTGGGATATCCAGAGGGGGAAGCGTTAGTCATATATTTGTATCTGGAGGTTTAACCGTTAAAGGAATTATAAGAAGGTTAATGTTTACTTTTAGCGAAAGAAACCATGTAATTTTTTGCACTGATCCGAAAGTAAACAGTTCATCCAGCCTGAGGAGGCTGAATGAGTTAGAAGTTTTCATCTGACCACATGCTCACTGTGGAAATTAATGTCCTTATTTGAGCACTTAAAAGTCTTTTTGAACTTTTAATTTACTTTTCAACAATATACAACCAAAGTGATTTGGAAAACACACAAGGCTTAACTTATAGTGGATTTCTCTATTTAATATAAGCTTATAAACATACAGGCTTTAACATACACAAAGACTCTTGTATTTTCACAAGTCGTGCTAGAGTTCACTAGACAAGACCAGATTGTATTTTTTACCATCATCAAAAGAATTGTCAACAATGATTATTTAAACAAAAATGTTATTTAATGTTATACAGATAATTCATTTCTCCACCATGGTCTAAAAAAAGACCATAGCTCTCAGCCTTTAAATAAAGAAAAGTAGTTTATGGTAATCAGGGAAAATGTGGAAACCACCAAACCTGCCAGAATACCAGAATTCTACAGTCAGAATCCAAAGAAAGATGCTCCTGCTCAAAAATCAAAACCTTTAAGCTCTGTACAAATCTGCAAGCAACCAACCATTGTTGGCGTTATTGCAGTTTGGGACTGTTTTGCACCCAGTGGCACTGGTTTTTTCCACAAGGAGGGTAAAACAATGAATAAAGAGGTCTATTTTCAAATACTGCACTGCAAATGAACACCAAGATGGTTAAAACTAGGACCCAGTTGGGTGTTTCAACATAACAAGGTTCCCAAACACTAATGGTAACTAATCTGGAATGCATGCAACAGGCCAACATTAACTTTTGAAACGACATTCCATAAAGCCCTGGAGAAATCCATGATAAATTGAAGGTTATTAAGACAGTTGCTGTTTAAAACAAAACAAAAATGCTCTTTATAAAATCCTAGACTAAAACATTTATGTCAGTATTTAGTGTAAAGTTGGTAACAAGACTGTGCTTTAATAATTGCTACTCCCTTCATTTCTATTCTTTTATTCTTTCGCCTTACATTTCTCTGTAGCTAAAAAAAAGACAAACAAAAACCCATAAAACCTGTTTTTGAACAATGTCTCCATTTTGGCGATCAAGAGATTCCAGATTAGTTGGCTTACCCCCTACATTGTTTTTGTATGAGCTATACAACTCTTTGACCCGTCGGTAGCGGAAGGCCAGCTTCCTCATCCAGTCGACCCCACCACGGACCCCCGTAGCCAGGCACAGGTTGGCGCTGGTTGCAGCTGCATGGAAGCCATCAGTTGCAAAACTGTAAGTACTGTCAATAATAATGATATGTTTTATTTAAAAAGTCTGCTCTGTTAGAAAGAAACGTAATTATTATTAGTTGTCATGAAAGCAATTTAAAACAACTCTTACAGCACAGTGCGGATAAATGATAAATAATCACCTTAAGTCTTGGCCATTGTCATCTGAAGACACGTCATCAATATGTACCTGATCACATTCCTATATTCCCAAATACAGACATACATATGACAATTATGTCACTTAGAACATTGACTTTCCATGGTAATATTTACAATCTTTAATGTGTTTTATTGATATTTGTGTGATATAGCAACAGAAATCAGTGCATCTTTGTCAAGGGAAGCACAGGTGTAAAAAAAAAAGATAGATTGGATGACTACAGGCTGTTGGCTCTAGAAATATGACAATATTAGAGAAGAGAGAAAGAGGCTTAATGTCATAACTTCCCTTAAGCAAAGTAGGAAACATGAAGCAACCAACAGAATGCTATCACTGCATATCAAACTGTTATCTCAAAGACATACAGTGGTGGTAGCATCATGTTATGGAGACCCTTTTCAAAACACTTGACACTGAGGTTGAGTATTTCTCAGTCAGAGCTAGAATTACATGCATATTCTTTGTGTTGGAATGGCCTAACCACTCCAGATCTAAATAGGAGTGATAAAATTTGAAAATTGCTCTTTACAGATTTTGCCAATCTGTTTTGACTGAGCTTAAGCAATATAGCAGAGAAGAATGGAAAAGACTTTCAGATTCAATCAACCTTTTAGATTCGCATTGCTATATAAAAATGCAAAAAATATAATTTCCTTTCCACTTTATAATTACATTCGACTTTGTGTGGCCTTTTTCTTTAATAAGTCCCACTATAGTCCACCGAAATTTCTCTTTGAATACTACTAATGTGGAACAACTGCAGTTCAAGTCGTCCAATATTTTTTACCACTAGATGGCAGTAGCAGTACATTTATACATAAAAAACAACACTTGGCGTTTCTCTGTATACTGAATCCCTAAGCTGCTCATCTTTCTGATGTTATGTGTTTTTTTTCTTCCAGTATGTGATGGTTATCTCTCACCTCCAGGTCATTAAAGAATAAATGTGTGTCAGCCAAGTTGAAGATCATCTCTTCCATCCTCAGACCCAGTGTTACTGCCATCGGAGGGTCCTAGAAGAACAAAAATGATGACAAAATTATAATTATAAACCATTTTAATCATAAACACACTTTGCCAATTGCCACCTCTACACACCTATCTGCACTAATGGAATGTACCAACCCTGATGGAGTTGGTACATTCTGCTCATCACAGCAAGACGCTGTCAGACAAGCAGCACTTGCCCTGTCCCATCAACATTCCTGAAACTTGCAAGGGGGGGGTCAGTATGAAGTGTGTTGTCCCCTCCTGTACTGCAGAGAGTCGGTACCCTCGGAGGCAGATGCTTCAGTTTATTTGGTATGGGAATCGTTTGCGTGTGTGTATGTGTGTGTGTTTGGGAGAACGCAGTCTTCCCTGCCAGCCAGGGGCTCAGCTGCAAAAACCATCATGTGCGATGGGTCACAGAGGGTCGACAGCTTGCTGCACAATTCGCTGACACAATCACACGACTAGAATAGAAAGAAACTTACAGGAGGGTGAGTCAAAGTCAAAAGGGGGGACGCATGGACAATTTGTAAGTGGTGAGCAAAAGACAAAGTAAAAAAATTAATGAAACTTGTTTTTATGATAAAAAAAATGTTATAAATGACTCACTTTCCTGTCAGTTGATAACTATTCGAATGAAAGATGACCTAGTATATGCTTTGGGTTCTTGGTTAAGTGCAAGTAAGGACATTTTGTAGGTAACCAAAGCAGTTGCAAGTTTCTCACGGCTTTTTCATTCATAATCGAGAATCCACTAAGTTAATAAAACAAATCAAAACACATCAAGCAAATCTCATTTCCAGATTGTAGCTCTAAAGCTAAAACCTTCCTTAATTGTTTCTCCACAATAAGTACAGCAGAATCCAAGCTGGATAAACCACTAAATCCACATGTGTTTCCATGTCTCACCCACACACACGCCAATTCACAACTCATCAGGACATCTCGCATACCCATTAAATCCACTTTTCTAAACATTAAAAGGGAAAAAAAACCCTGAACACTCTGCTGTAATAGGAAACACTCAAGTGCAAAAAACAAAAAAACAAAAAGAAAAACGGTACCTTTAGAAACTCTGGAGTTCTGTGCAAATTTTGTTTCAAACTGTGCGTGTGCTCTGTCATTTTTTGTTCTATGGGCAGCGATATCAGGATATCAGAATGGTTTTAAGTCTTTATAGAGACACTGGTATTTGTGCCCACAGGAACAACGTCACCCATTAAATAAATGCAGCCTTGGCCGCTAAGCATTACCCAAGATCCGAGCCAGGAGCTATTAAAACAAGGGGAAGTATAAACAGTGTAGTTGGTGTGTGATAAAATGAGACCACCGAAAAAGTTTAGAGAACATGGAAATAGGCATTACTCAGAGTAAGAAATTAGCACATAATTTTCATTGGTTGTGATTAAACTAATGAACATATTGACAGTTATTAATAGCTTTGTTTAAAGACCAATTTTACTGTGTATGTGATCATAAATTGACCATAACATTCCTGGAGCAGTTAATGTAACATACGTAACCTACTGAGAGAAAAAAAGGCATATAGAGGGTTCTTTCTGTTATTTTTGAGTACATTTTGTGTAATCTTGGAGTTGGTAAATTTTCTGTTAAACTAGTTCCAAGGCTAAGCAGGACCAGGTGCTTACTTAGCACTGGTTCTGTTTCTACTTTTAAGAAAAAACTGTTCTATCCTAGAGCTTACCTTTGAGATACAAAATGAGCTTCAAAATTCTTAAAAAAAAATAAAAATAAATAAAAGTTTGCGTCACCAGTGGAATAAGATAAACTCTGGACACATGAATGCAGCTCAGCGGATTAGCACAGTAATCACAATCAAGATTTTCAACTGAATTATACACAATTTGACATCTGTTTTATAAATCCTGATTAAAACATGCAACACGTGTTTATAGATTTAAATCCGTTGATAATAAAACAACAAATGTGAAGATAAGACATATTGTTTATGTTGATACTTTGTAAGATTTAATCACATTTGATTCTCAAACCTTATTGTATTTTATTTGTGTTTCAATCCGTATAAACATAATGTACCTCTTAAGTTGAAAAGATCATAGGTAATGGATAGGAGTATGAAAACTGTACATATGGATTAAAAGTACATATTCTTGGGGCCGGAAATCTGAAATATGAGCCAGAAATGTAGAGCTAATATCTCCATACCAATCTTTCTCATCATCTAGAAATACATTTCTAAATCTGCCTTGTGTTTAGCTTCACCTGATTATCAACCCTGGCCCCCTTCCTTGTGTTTGCTAAAGCAAAGCATTGCCATAGCATGATGCTGCTGCCTCCATTTTTTTTTTACCATGAAGATATTTTCAGTGTGGCGTAGTGTTATTTTCTTAAACCTACATTAGACCAAGAAAGTCAAATTTTGCATCTGAACACAACTTTCTTTCATTAAAACTGTCTCCCTTTGCCTACAAGACAAAACAGAAAAACAGTGGAAAACTACAAAATAAGAGATGTTTTAATGTTTTGTAGTTATAACTTCAATTTGCTCAGTCAAATTAGGGCTTCACTGCATTTTTAATCAAAAGGGTTTACTGGTATCAACCCAGGTCTGCTGTGGAAAGACACTATGATTGACAGACTGGTTAAAAGACTCTTTGCTCTTTACTTGAAAATTCCTTAAACTGACAGAGGTTTTATAGTTTTAATACAATAATTATTCAGAAAATACAAATTTTCATGCAATAACATCCAATTGTGAAATCTGTCATACCTTGCCATATTTCTGTGCATAGGAGCCTGTGAGCAGAGAATGGAAGACAATGATCGTCTCATCTAGATCCCAAACAAACACTCTCTGCAGAACCAAAAGAATGAGACTGGAAATTAGTTGACAAAATATTCAAACCTGTACTTATATGCTCATACAAGACTGTAAGAGTTTGGCCCTGCTCTTCTCCTCTGAGTGAACAGTGAGCAGGTTGGCTAAAAATCAAAAGGAATACCATATTTCCATTGAGATTTGAAAGTACTGTTTAGTCAGTACTCCCAGTGTTTTGTAAAAGCATGTATTTTTTTCTTACTAACTTACCTCTAGGTCGCTGTCAGGGGGAGGAGAAGGGTTGTTTTTGCGGCCTCTGCCGCGAGACTTGGACCCCCCACTCCGACAGGCTCTGTCATCCAGCTCTTTGATAGGTGTGGAGGGGCTCTGCACTGTATCAAAGTCCCCTGAGAATAAAGACAGACAGAAAATGTGTTTTAAATGTTTTATATTAGGAAATGTCCTAAAACTGGCCTAAAACTACAGAAGCAATTAAACTATGTCTAGTGCATCATAGTAAAGTAATATAACTGTGGTTCTGTAGTTCAAAATCAGAATTTTACCTCCTGTAGACATCGTGTTAGATATAATAATTCAATGTATTTGGAATGGCAAATAACTTAAACAGCAACAGGAAAAAAAATCTTAATATTTTTTACAGATTTAGCATAAAAGAAACATGGAGAAGTACCGGAAATGTGAAAGACAAAACTTGTGTGTTTCACTTTTATTTTTGCATATATGCTACATGTGCATCTGCACACAAAGGCACACACACATTCTTCCACACAAGCAGGCTCTCCCAGTGCCATATGCTCCCACCGCTGCTCGGTAACTAGAACCAGACCTTAAGCTTCGGCTCTCATATTGTTATGTCTCAATCAGAGGAAAGGGAGAGTGAGAGCGTGGGGGTGGATAACAAAGGCACTCACTGCTGTGATGGACAACAGCAAAAAACCAACAGATATGGACTGGGGCTGGAGGGGGAGTGAGGGGTTGGGAAGTCAAGGAAAGGAAAAAATGTCGGCGACAGCAAGAACGATAAGCTCTCTTAATCAGGGTTCCTGAAGTACGGCCAAAACAAACCAAAGTAAAACAAAAGAAAAGTTGAAAATAATGTTGGGTTTCTTTGCACTAAGGAAAATGCATGTTCTTTTTTTTGTTCTTTGCTTTTGAGAAAAAATGCAAATTCTAACAATTACAGAAGATATATTAATATAATACAGTATATGTAATAGATTATTTACCATATCTGTCTTAAGAAGGCTTGAAGAAAATGCCGCCTCTCACAAATAGCTAATGCAACAACAGCTAAGATAGCTGGAGTCTGACGTTATGGCCTGTGCTGCATGGCTAAAACATTGTGTGTATCTTTATTAAGTGTCACTTGCTCTTATTAGCATGACTCGAAAATGTCATTTTTATTCAACACTATTATTTTCACTCCTTCTTGCTTCGCAGCTCTTGTTCCTTGAGGGTTCCTCTTGGCTTTATCTCGAGTCCTACACTCTTCACTTTGTAAAAGCTGCTTCTTTATGATATTTTGAGAAAAAAAAGACAATATTCCAATATATTGTTTTTCACATAATGCCCTTATTGAACTGATGAACACTGAAACCACCCTTTAACAGTTTATCTTTAAGAGCCACACGATCATAGGATGAAAGTTATTTGGGTTTAGAAACATTTTTTTCAGTAGCTTCTTTCTGTTTCACTCCTAAATGTAATTCTTCTAAAATTCTGCATGTGGATTTTGACAGCTCCCAAAAGTAAATAACAAACATTTGTTTTGTTGTGGAGCACTAGGTAGGGTTTGAAGAAGCAATCTGTGCTTTCATTATACTCAGTATTTTTGTGTCCTGTTTGTATTGACTATTTGCAGAACATTGCAGCTCATCTTCTAACTTGCACCAAAATATTTTTTTACATATTACACCAATCCTGGCTTCTTTATTATGACTTAAAGTGAATTACTGGATTGATTTTGAAATTACACTCTTTTAATTCTCTCGACCTATCGTGTTTAACTTTTTGGATTTTCTATAATCTAGACAGAGATTTGAATCAGGCTTCTGCAGTATCTGCCCTACGATTACAACATACTTTATCATTGTATGTTAACACTGACCAGTAAAATTTAAAGTTGACACCTGTAACCCCACATTTTTACTCCCTCCTTACTATAGTCATGCACCATATTTTTGCATGTGTTATATATTTTTCTCTATTGATGTCTGTTTTTATTTCTTTTTCAACATATACTGCATCTCTTGTTTCACACATTTAGCACTTTGCTTAAACTCAGATGTATTGAGGACGTTTACAAACCTGGGTGAATCTCAGCAGCCTGTCCTGTCATGGCAGGAGCAGGATCTTGCAGCTGGTAGGCCGCCGAGGAACCTGTGCCATCCACGCTGTTGGATGTCATATACGACCCGTAAGTGGAGGGAGAGTAATACTGCGCATACTGGTTTTGGCCAAACGTCGTATATGAGGGATAATCCTGAAGATCATAACATCAGATGTAAGCACATAAAGAGCAGACACAACAAGTACAAGAATCAAGATGTTTCAATTTCCAAAAAACAGTGCAGAGTTGTGAGGGCAGATTTTACAAGTGTTCCCTCTTATTTCTCTAATCCTCTATTCCCTCCAGACTTTATTTTATATCTCGGGGACAATCAAAGCCTTGTGCTCCTCCTTTTAATGACCAAGTGGAGATGGGCACTTTAATGACTCAGCTCTTTAAACCTGTCAGTACACCCATCTCTGGATGTCTTTATAAACTGCAGAATACCACATAAAATGCATAAAAACATTCTTGCGCAGCTGTGGTGTAGTGAAACAAAGAGTTGTAGGCAAGTCTGCACCCATTTTCTACAACGTGGACAGACTTAATTGTTTTCACCCAGACTTCAGTCCCTTCATTCAGTCTTGTGCTTATTTTAAATCTCAGTAAATCTTTCTCCGTGTATAAGTGAATATTTAGTTGTCTTAAATTCATATTCCTAACCCAGAGACAACATTACAATTAGTTTTAGTAAACAATTTATTAACTTTACGCTAAACAGAATTTTTGTCCTTAAGTCGTTAACTGAGCATGGACATTAAAACAGAACACAGCATAATGATATTTCCACTCCATTTCATCCACACTGGCCAAACTTTCACCTTCTTTATACGAAAAACCACATCTTTCAAAGACAGAAATTAAAATCCCCTTATAAGCATTTAACTACCTCAGTACGATTTATCATATGGACATTGATAAATATTAAAATACAAAACATTCTTTTACTAAGATTATTTATCAACTCTACAAGTGTTCTACACTAAAACCACTGAACAATAAGGTCTTATTTCTTAATTTCTTTATTCTTCTGCAAAAAACAACATTCTTTGGGGATTGCGACTGTAAAATTATTTAGGCTTTCAGATATTCTGCAACCTAAATAAGGTAAAATACTTTAGCTTTATTATGAATATCAAATCTGTCAAAGGATTCTCTGAAATTTTGTCTTGATGAGTGTGAGAACATAAGTTCCTATGGAAAATGATAGATGATTTGTTTATGTTTTTATGTAGTACCTGCTGTGTGGCAGTGTAGTTGGCAGGGTTGGACACCGAGTTGTTGGTGGCGTAGAGGCCTGAGGAGGGAGTGAAACTGGACCCTTTGAAAGACAAAATGCAAGAACAGAAAGTTTAGAACTGGAAACTTTTAAGAAAGGGGAATATTACTCTAGGTAAGAGTGGCAGTGAACAGACCTGGCATCTGGTAGGGTGAATAGGCAGTCTGTCCAGGCTGAGGTGTGGTGAAGCCTGGGCTGTAGCTGAGGCCAGTCTGCAGTGGAGACTGACTCTGAGTGAGGCTGCTCTCCGTCTTTATCCCAGGAAGCATCACACCCAGATCTGTGAGAAAAAGAAAAAAAAAACATTAACACCATTAAAAAGGCCATTTTCTATCATTTAAACACTAGTCCCATGCAATGAGATTCACAGCAGCTTTTAGTAATTTTGCTCTGCTGGGATCAGTAGAATAATTAAATGCGAGCTGAAGTATGAAAAATCAGCATAAGTTTTA
>JAUZNJ010119363.1:0-11556 GCA_034780135.1 Jordanella pulchra | reverse complement strand
TTCATATTTAACTTGTTTTTTCGTATTTAACTTGTTGTTTTTTCATATTTAACTTGTTTTTTCGTATTTAACTTGTTGTTTTTTCATATTTAACTTGTTTTTTCGTATTTAACTTGTTTTTTCGTATTTAACTTGTTTTTTCATATTTAACTTGTTGTTTTTTTCATATTTAACTTGTTTTTTCATATTTAACTTGTTGTTTTTTCATATTTAACTTGTTTTTTTCACATAATCTAATCCAGAGATGCAATAATTTGCTCCTGGAGGATTAATTTTTCTTTATGATATCAAGCAAAATATGAATCTTTGCTGTTTTTTCTAAATCTGCAGCTTAAATGCCTCCTATAGGAGGGTAACAGGCTGAAGGATTCCTGGATTAGTTTAGAGCAGAGGTGGGAGATGTGGAGTCACCAAGTCATCTCTGTGCCATTTGTTCTGTCCAGCCGATGAACCAGGTGAGTCCAATCTACACAACTGAAGTCATTGCACAGATTGGACTCACCCTGCTCAGTGGCTGAGCAGAACAAATATATGGCATAGAGATGAATGGATAACTCCACAGCTCCCACCTCTGGTTTAGAGGACAAACATGTCGGGTTCAGGTTGTTATTCATGAAGCTGGGAACATATAATTGGAGTGGTGGGTTGAATAAAGCAGAGTGTTGTTCAGCGTCTCTGTAACAGCAATAGCTGCATCCTGGAGCTGGATTATTACTGAGGAGGCTGAGAGACAGCGGTAAAAATGTTCATGGAAGGTTATGATTGTATTTAGCAGAGGAAATCCTATTGGATGAGATTCTGCGACGATGATTCTGGTTCCTGCAGAGTTTAGATTTGGACGAGTTAAATACTTCATCTTCTCTAAACAAACCTTTAGAAACATTGTTGAAATAATCACATTCATATAAATATTCGCTGCCAAACAACAATAAACCTGTTTTAATGATGATTAAAATTGTTTGTTTTAATTGTTTGTTTGTTTTAATGATGATTTAATTCATTTGAATTCTTCCTTTGTTATTTTTTGCTAACTTTGTTCAGAAATCCTTTATCTTCTCTGCTGAAATGTTTCGACCTGTTATTGTAAACAAACCGTTTCTGAAATCAAATGAGTTTCTTCAGGGTGAAACTCTTGTTTCTTTTCCCTCTCAGAAAATCACTGAAAGCATCTGAAAACTTATATTTACTCTAAAATGAATCAGACTTGTATTTCAGATCTCAAACCTACAGTGAGGACCTCATCCTTAAATGTTGAGATGTTCTGAAAGGTCCAATTAAACCCGATAATAACTTAAAGGCTCTGTTTCTAAATCAACCTACAGAGAATGAAAAAGGAAAACGGTTTAATGCAGCAGCTGAGCTGTTGGTCCTTAATGAACAGGAAACTGTGACGCTCTGATCCTGTTAGAGCCACATGTGTCAGATAATCCTATTAAAATCCTTTTCTTATCTAACTTCATTTGATCAGGATTTAGCTGCATTTTAACAGGTTTTCACCCATTATTAGAATCGATGAAAATCATTTAAACTCCCCATTAAATCCTAGTTAAACACAGAGATTCGCTCTAACTCGTCTGTCTGGTTCATCTTCCCCTCCAGCTCCTCCTGCTGGATCCTCAGATGTGTTTCTGTTCCACTGGGAGGAGAAAACCTGATTAGATGAACCTTCAGCTGCTTCCATCAGGATCCGCAGCCTCTCTGTTCTACAGAGGAAGCTGCTCTGTCTGCATCTCCTGACCTCAGGTCTGGATACGGATGGAGCAACGACTCCTGAGCTTCAGCTCTCAGTTGATCCCTTTCTTCGCCGCTCCAGACTGAAGCCTTTTGTGTCTCTGGTTCCTGAACCTCTCATCTCGAGCCAAAGCCTGTTTCTGTTTCTGAATCTCAGACTTTTAGTAGCAAACCAAATGTGTTCAGTTCACCGTGTTTAATGCTTAAATAAACAGTTACACAATATAAACCTGATTTAAAACAAATGTTTGATAAAATCCACATCTTAACTTCTAAAGCATAAGTTGACCTGACCTTTAACGTCTGCCTTCACAGGCTCTGGAGTCTCCAGCCCATTCCTTGAAATAATTGACTGCATTTTATTTATTCCTGCAGAGCTTCTCCCCTGAAGAACGAGCACAGCCTCTGTGAAGCCGCCTCCATTTATGCTGCCTTCCTCAGGCTACGTGGTTCGCTTCAAGTCTACATAATCCCACATTATGTAAGCGGGCAGATGTGGACTTTGGTCAGATTTTCACTATTAGACCCTGTTTTCTGTAAATAAGCTGTAATATTGATGAAAGAGGAGAAAACAATCAGAAAATGAATAAAAACTTAGCATTGATAGACGTTAGATGATTGAATTTAAATAAGAACATTTCTGTTTTGATGGATCTTTGAACTCAGACGTGAAAAGTTATCTGCTCCTCATCATGACGCCTCTCTCTGTTATCTCTTATCTAAATAAGAAATAACAGAGCAGCTGCTGTAAAACCAGATAACAGTGTTGATCTGACCCAGATGAATGACTCATGATGCATAATGATATCAAACCAAGATAAATCAATACAATTACAGTTATCGTTTTATTATATAAACTACAGTCTGATGCTTTCATGTCCTCATTTCTCCTGCTGATCTGTTTCTAAAGGTCAAATTCAGCAAAGCTTCCCTTCTCTCCCAGGTTTTAAGGGTTAAACTTTGTTTTTCCTCCTGCTGTCTGGAAATGAACCTGACGTGTGTAATTGGTTAAACCTGTTTATTACTTTAAAGCTGCTCCTATCAGAATCCACGTCAGATCTTATCGCCACTCAGCTCAGGCCGATCAGATTAGTCAACCTTAACCCACAGACAAATCAGCTATTCAGGAAAATGAATTCCTCTTTAATTGTTGGGATTTTCTACTTTATGGTTGAACTGATTATTTAATACAGCATAAATATTAACATAAATCTAAACTGCTTAGAAATGATTTCTCATATTTTGCAATAATTATACAAATATTGAATACAAATAGACATTTATTTACCTTTATATTGATTGAAAGTCTGATTTAGAAATGATTCTAAAGTATTTCAGGTCTCTGGTAGCAGCAGACGTGTAGGGGGGGGGGGGATTAATGCTGAAATCAGGACATTATGAGGCTGCGAGGGAGAAGAGCTGTTGCTTCTTCTGTTGTCTTCTTCTTTCTAAGAATGTGATGAGAGAAGCTCTTTGCAGACTATCTGCTCTGTTTTCTCAGCAGTGCTATGATGCAGGGACAGGATCCAAGGAAGAGAAGAAAAGGAACATCTGCAGGTTGTTGTTCGACTCCTGGAGCTTCACAGCCAGTATGAGACTTCTTAGTCTGATTTGTTAATCAGAAAACGGTTCAACCAGATCAGTGGTCGGTCTCTGCTTCATAGATAAACACAAAGAGCTGAGAGGGACGCCGCGTCAGACTGAGGGGTGAACCAGACGCTGAGCTGGAGAGTAAAGCTCTTTGTTTTAGGCTCCAGGTTCATGACTGGGAAAACGAGGTCCCTGAAAGCCCCACAGAGAAGGTTTAGCAGAGCATCTCCCCCCCACAGATAGTTGATGCAGCACAGCAGACATTTTTGAGAACATCAATTAGGATCAGAAAGATTTCCTGCTGCTTAAAGTAAATTATTGAGCTAAAGTCAGGACTTCGTGTTGCAGCAAAGACCAAACTCACCGAGACCTTCAGAGGCTCTAAACGTCTCGGTTGGTTTGGTAATTTGTTCCAACCCAGTTAAGATCTCCTGTCATTTGATTTTTTATGTCAAACTGAAGCTCATCTTCTTGTTATTCTAGAGGGAAGAACTGAACCAGTCTAAAGCCATAAACAGGGACCTCCAACCCCGGTCCTCTACATCTACTGTCCTGCAGATTTCAGATGATTTCCTGCTTCAGCACAGCTGAACGACCTCTGCATGGTGCCCTCCAGTTAGCTGAAGCCTGATAAACAGCCGTTCGTTTGATTCAGCTAAAACCTTCTACAAACGGAGGGAATCAGACCCGACTTCCCCAAAGACAAACCAGACGGTGAGTTTTGGATGAAAAATGAACTTTATTACAAACAACAACAGAGAGCTGTTAGCAGTCAGTTAGCAGCTGTTAGTTCTGTACAAATAACACTGTTTGATTGGTTAGTTGAGTTTGCCAGGCGGCAACAAGGCGGGGTCTCAAACAGCACCCGTCGCCCTCCATAGTGCACCGTTTCTCATTCCGAAGCTTTCGAGCGTTCCCTTTATTAAAGGCCTCCTCATGACCTCCAGCCTTTATAATGTGCTATCAGCAACCAAACACTCTTCAGGAAGCACCACCCTCCGTTTATTCTGTGGTAGTGCTGCATCTTCCTCCTTAGCCTTAAATATTGTGCAATGTTTACTCATCTGAGGAGCTCCTCAACTCTTTAAAGGGCTTCCATCTTAAACTCTTCATCGTGCACTAGGCCTCTCCTATCAGAGTGCACTATTGCCATCTTGTGCCCTTCATAGTGCTCTACATCACACCCTCAGCCCTTCTTGTGCACTCCGAGTTCAGCTAGCGTAAAATGTTCTTCTTGGTTCGGGGCTCTCCTTTTTATCAACAATCTTGACACCGACATAAAAACACAAAATCATTCTCTAATTCAGAACAGGCAACAAAGAGGCGTCTGTTTCAGTGCCTCATTAAAAAGCCGAGTTCAGGTTGTGTGGGAGTTCAAACCAATTACTGCCTTAAATTTGCACGTTTGGTTTGTTTACTTTCTGATAAGATTGTTTTTTTCCTCCAGTTAAATCATCAGCTTCAGTTTAAGATGAACTAAAAATAAAAGAGCTCCTACAGAACTTGAACTCAGCATTGAACCACAGTTAAGTGCATCACAGATGACCTCATCCACCAGTCATTGAAAATCCTGGTTTTTTTGTCATTTTTACACTTTCATTGAAAACCTTTGAAGCAGGTTGAAAGAAGTGCTTTCAGCAGATGAAGTCAGATATTTTCTGGTGTTTCAGGGAATCCAAGCAGGTTCTAGTGATACTGATCTTCTGTTTATTAGTTCATTCAGCAGTTTTTGGCTCTAAGAAAACATTTTGTTGCATAAAAGTGGTCGTCTAGCTGCAGCCGCTGGAATGTGATAAACTGGATGCTCTGTAGGGACACGTCAGTCGGTTTTATTAGGACAGGCAGATTTTTCAAGTCTATTTCATCCATTTGTCAGCTGTGCTTTTAAAAAACAAATAGTCACTTTTTACCTAAGACAATAAATTGGATTTATTCAAAACTAAAACTGAGTTTGTCATTTTTTTAATGCTTTAATACAAAAATCAAAATCTTTCCTCCTTCAAGCTCAAGTTTAACTAGTTTTCATTTAAAGGTTTTCCACAGTATAATACACTGGTTTAAGGAGGAAAACTTCAAGCACTAAAGTTATACTTCTGAATAAAATGAGGGATTTAACAAAGATAAATCAATTTCTAATCATTATTATAACTTGAACTCCCTTCAAATTCTGATGGCTGATTTCTTTCTTCTCTCAGACTTTCTTTAAATGCACAGAAACAGAAAAACTCAGGTAGGACCAGATGTTTCTAATCATTCCTCGCAGTAGATAATGCAGACAATACTTCCTCCTCTTATATTTTGTTTGTTACACTCCAGAAACTTGCAGGTTACTTTACTAAAACTAGAAATGAAGTCACCATCCTAAAACTCTGAGTTTATTTTCCTCGTTCTGACATCCGGAGGTTACTTTTATATAAAACTGAACATTTACGAAACAATCAGTTTAACATGAAACTTTTACTAAACTTCCAGGCTACGGCTACCTTTGCAGAGCTGATAGCAAATGTTTCAGGACTTTTGTTGGCAGTATTTTTTTATATCAATTACCTATTAGTTCCTCTCAAAACTACTTTGCAAGTTCTGAAGATCTCACCTAAAAAAAAAACTAAACAAAAAGAAAACATACCAAAAACTTAACAAGTTCTGTGAAAATTAGCTGTAATTATAGCATATAAATATTATCTGAGAGTCTTAAAAGTAACCTGTAGGTACAACAAATCCTCCTTACCTGTGAGTTAGAAAACGTAACTTAAAAGCTCTTGGAAAGGTTTTGTGAAAAGCATGAAGGATTACCTCTGTGTGATTAAAGCTAATTAATAAACACTGGAAAAGATACGAAACATAACATCTGCTAAAAATCACCATGAAGGCTCCAAAAGAGTTTACTTCATGTTCTGGAAGGTTGTGGGAATTTAAGCTGTTCATTAGGGAAAAGCACAGGTTTTAAATGTTTTTAACTGTGTTTGAGATTTAAACTGCTTTAATCTCTGCAGTAAAATAGACTTGAAAGAATCTAACCGTCCTAATAAACACTCTGCTTTAAACCCTCAGAGGCGACATGCAGTGAACCCAACCGGCTGCAAAGCTCCTTAAGGACCCGGGTGTTGTCTGAGAATGGCACCAGAGAAACCGAGAGATGGAGAGAGAGACAGAGAGACAGAGAGAGAGACAGAGAGACAGAGAGAGAGACAGAGAGAGAGAGAGAGAGACAGAGAGAGACAGAGAGACAGAGAGAGAGACAGAGAGAGAGAGAGAGAGAGAGAGAGAGAGAGAGAGAGAGAGAGAGAGAGAGAGAGACAGAGAGAGAGAGAGAGAGACAGAGAGAGAGAGAGAGGTGGGTAGGAGGTTACTGCTTCTGGGTCGGTTTCAGTCGAAGACAGATGACAGACAGATGACCTCCACAGTCTGTGGAGTTGCTTTTCTGGACATCGGGTCTATTTACAGGAAGGAGGGATGCATAATCAGAATATCCAAACAGACCAAAGCTCCGGCCGCCATCACTGCCGGCGAAGGCAGGAGGCGGCGGCTCCGGTTCTCTAAAAAACCTCTAAAATCAAAGTAAAAAGGGCGTCACCGTAAACACGAGTCATCATGGCTACGCTACAGCGGGACACCACTACTTCCTGTGGAAAAACACACTCCCTGTCACACACACAGAGAACGGAGTCACAACCACACATTAACACACAGTCTCTCTCTCACACTAATATTAATATGACAAACACTTCCTCTCATTTCCTGTCTCTAATGAGGTGGAAAACAGAATCTATATCTCATAATTATGTCATAATAATCTTCATCATAGCAGAGGTGTGTGCACAGAGTGTGTCAGTGTGTGTCCTTTGTCTTTATACACACTATAAACATACAGCTCAGTTCTGATTGGCTGACGGGTCTTTGCACCTCCTTCTTTTGGAGGCTTTTTTTTCTGCAGATACTGTCACTGGTTGCCAGGCAACGGCAGCTTCCTGTAGCCCCACCCGGCTGGGAAAGATGAGCAGGTGAGTTTGCAATAATGAGACCTTCCAGCCGGCGACCCGCAGGAAACAGTTTGTGAAGGAATCCCAGAGATGGTGATTGGTTGCTCCGAGGTGACGGCGGCGTCTGATTGGACGAGACGAGGGTTTTTGCTGTAGTTTGAAGCACCAGGAAGAAGGAGGGAGGCTAACAGTACCTGCTGCTGTTGGGGTATTTGGGGAACAATCCCCCAGATTCACAGTTGTGAAGGTGAAGCCTGAAGGACGGTGATGTCGACAGTTGGCCTTCCATCACTAAACCTAAACGGTAGTAACACCTGTCTCACCGGCGCATTTCCTGCTCTTCTTTTTGCTTTAGAGCCGTGAATCCAAAGAGCAACCAATCAGTGATTTGATCTAAAACTGATCAGAAGCCCTAAACTCAGCCTGATCAATAACCAAGCAGCCGGGAAGCTTTGCCTCAAACATTTGGGAAAATAACTTCCTATTATACATTTATAACTCACATTTCAATGTAAGTTAAAAGTAAACCTAAAATATTCCCTTTTGTTTTAATTCAAGGGAATTTAGGTTGGAATCCAGTAAGAAGATGGAAAAATATAATGGTCTGAAAATGTTATAACTAAAAAATAACACTGAAAGCAGCTGTTTAGTGTTAGAAGAAAACGTCAAAAGAAGGAAAAAGAACAATCAGGACGCTTCAACCGTCCAATCAGACGGACTGACTCCTCATAACAATCATATGTTTGCCAACTTTTATATAAAAAATGGCAAAAATAAATCCTGTTCTCTCTGGGCATTAAATTAATCCTAAGAACCAAAGAACTAAGGCACATGTGAGAAAAACTAAACCATTCAATGTATTAACTGTTTTTTTTTCTCATCCGCTCTGATGCAATAAAATAAACGTTAAATAAGACTTAAAGGCTTAGGGACGGCAGGTCGGCATCACCCTCTTCAGGCTTGTCGCTGAGTTTCCCTCGGAGCCGGTGACCCTGTTGGCCTGCAGCGCTCAGGTGTGTAGAAACCGTAAACCAGGTTGTGACCTCAGTCAGTGTGTGTTACTGTGTGTCAGTGTGTTTTGAGGACGCTCCGTGGCACCCATCCCTCGGCAGCAGGCGACTCGCTGTTGGCCGGACGGTAAACCAGACTCTGACCCTGCTGGTTGGACGACAGAATCTGGACTTTCTCTCCTCGAAATACTGAGATCTCATCTTCCCGAACCGCCACGAAGTCCTGCAGCACCAGAACCAGCTCCTGGAGGGACAGAAACCGCTTTAGATCAGGTTCGACTGCAGGGAACCATCAGAACCAAAGCAGGAAACAGTCCAGACCTGGTCGTCCTGCTCGCTGTCAGGAGGAGGCTGAGCAGCATGGCCGTTGGGAGTGGGCGGAGCCGACGGTGGTCGCCCTGACGACAGAGGCCGAGTCACGGAAATCCCGCCCTCTTTTCTCTGGTACTCAATAGGTGACTGAAGAGCTGAGATTAAAGCAGAGATGCTTAAATCCTGGTTTTATATGATTTAAAATAAGTTGGAATATTTTTGGAAGTCTTGGAAGGTGTTTGGATTCAAAGTTTGATCTGCGTTCAATTCTATAAAACTTTAGGATTATAAATTCCTGGTAAATATATAAAAAACATAAAAACTTTCTGATCAGTTAAAGGAGATAAAAAGATGGATGTTAAAGCTGAAAAAGAACTATTTAACACCTTTTAAGACTCAAAGATGTTCTCTGATTAAGGTAAAAAAAAAGTTTTTTTAAATGAGACTTTTGGTGATTTTCATTAAAAATTTAAAGCAGAGATTTAATCATGCAGAATAAGAACGTATCAACGTATCCCCTTAGAAAGTTCAAACCAATTGAAAGAAGTTGCTACCTGACAGGAAGTTGTTCTGGGCGTCCAGCAGGGCGGCGATGGTCTCCACCCAGGTCATCTTGATGCTAGCGGAGGAAGCCTGCAGCGTGAAGCGTTCTGCTGATCCCCGAGACCATAAGACGAACTTACAGGGATCTCCGTCCACGTTGTCCTGCATGGCCAGGTAGCTGACCTGTTCGCAGGCACGCAGACACAGAAACACCAATAAATCTACTCTAGCGTGTGATAAAGTGACTAGGATTCATCCCTGCTCTCACCTTTATGCTGTTTTTGAACTGGTATCCAGGGTTGTTGGAGCCTTTTCGCAGCAGCTCGCTGAAGATGACGACCTGCTCGAACAGGAAAACTCTGCGCTCTTTGCTGCGAGATAAAACTCCTCCATCCTGCTCCCAAACACAGAAGGTTTCCTGCTGCAGCAGCTTCCCCTGAGACGTCAACTTCCCCTGGAAGAGACCAGCAGGAAGAGTTCCTGACATCAGCAGCATTTCAGGTCAACTATCATTGGATATATTCATTTAGATGAAAAATGTTAATATTTTGACATCTCAGGTTTGATAAATTTAGATTAATATTAGATTCATTTTACAGCATCTTTTAAAAGCTGCATCAACTGTATTTTACCACTAGGGGGCAGAAGTACTTTATCAAATGTTCATATCATTCCACATTCAGCCGCTTTATTCATAATAACAGCATGCAGTAAATTATCATAACATTTTTAGAGCCTTGCTTTTCTATTTTTCATGTTCAGTGAAATAGTTTAACAAATTATTCTGTAATCATAAAGAGTTTTAGGCCACAGGCGGCGCTGCAGTCCACATGGAGTACCTCATAACCCTGCAGGCGTCCCAGGTTCATCATGTCATTACAGCGCTTAGGAACCAGTGACATGAGCTCCACCGCTTTCTGCAAACAAAACGCACACACTGTTGTTAAATATTGCAAAGGTTAGTGATTTTCCGCAGGCTGATGATTCACCATCCTGCATGAATCATTTATCATCTTCCTCACAATGCCGCCTCTTTGTCTTCATCAGATCTTTGAAAACGAGATAAAAGCAGATGTCAAAGCTGTCAGACGTCCTCCAAGTGAAAAGCATTTAGGTACAAATGCTGAATAAAAATGTTTGATTTTCTATTAAAGATCAAAGTAATAGAAAAGTAAAGGCGCCATAAGGTCAAAGATCAGAAAACCTCCTAAAGAACATGAGTCACTTTATATGAGAATTATACAACTAATCTGAAACCAGTTGGCAGCAGGTGACACAGACTCTCTGGGTTTCACACCGTCCAACTTTTGCATTAGGATTATTTTTGCTGAATCATGCAAAGATGAACAGAATCAAAGAGAAAGACTCGCCTCTATCTCCTCACAGTCCAGGCCAGCTTTAGTCGTATACTTCAGGAAGTCCTGATGGATCAAAAACAGAATCTGTTTGATCTCAGTTTCAGAACAGACTAAACTAAACATGTGAATGTCAACAATGTGAACAAGCAGGGATTCTGGAAACTGCAAAAAAATAAATAAATAAATAAAAAATGGGCATCAAGTACAACAAGACAAAACCAGCAGAAAAGAAAAACACTTCCAGAGTTTAATTAAATGATGGCCTCATTGACACCATTGGGTCCAGAATCCAGACCGCCACGTCTGAAAACTCCTCGTTCACATGATGAGGAAGGATCCTTGGAAGGTGGCGCTCTAACATCAGAGCCTGGTTTTATTCACAGATGGTGTCTTAGAGTAGAAAGACTCCAGTTCTCCATTCAGTAAACCAATCAAATAAGACCCGATTCAACTGAAAATCTGTCAAGTTTAATGTTCTACCAATAAATTCAACCTCTATCCTCCTACTTCACATCAGTTCCCAAAAGTCCAAACTCACCCTGAGCAGCAGCTGGTACTTTGTGATTCTCTGGATGGGTTTGATCAGATAATCACTAATCGACATCCTGCAGCTGATTTCATGCTGGATCTCCTGCAAATGAACATTCGGGTCATTTCAAAAACACTTTATTATTATTATAACATGAAACGACTTTACTGTCCAGATTCAAACAGGAAAACCATCTAAAAATGTTATCATTAAAAGAGAGAATAAAAAGTGTTGAATTACCTCAAAGAAAGTTTCGTACTCTATTACAATGAACTCTGACCTTGGCTTGTTCTGACAGTAAACTATGTACATATGCAGGCGCCGCTCCTGGAAAACAAGACAAACACTTTATGATTAAGAAATGTTTGACACACCAGAGACAGAAAATCTCCAAATCCGAGATGTTTTGGTATTAATACCCATCAGTGGTACAGTGGGGAAAATAAGTATTTAGTCAGTCACCAATTGTGCAAGTTCTCCCACTTAAAAAGATGAGAGAGGCC
>JAUZNJ010119352.1:5436-19279 GCA_034780135.1 Jordanella pulchra | reverse complement strand
CGTTTGTAATTAAGTCGGGTTTTGCAGGAGCTCTGAAGAATGCGTCCTACTCCATATCTTGCTCACCAGCGCCCCCCGGCGTTGGTGGGTTTGAACAGGAGCTGACTCCTGCCGGTCATGGGGAGTGAAAGGACAAACTTTCCCAACGTCCTCCCCTCTGCCTCGGACCCTGTGGTCACCGCTAGAAGGAGCCGACCTGTCCTGCAGCTTGGAGGACAGCTTCTGACTGGATGTGCTGAACATGGACCAACCTTTCTGCTCTGAGTTCTGTTTGTTTGCCTCCAGGATACTGCAGGGCAGGAGCGTTATCGTACCATCACCACAGCCTACTACCGCGGGGCCATGGGCTTTATCCTCATGTATGACATCACAAACGAAGAGTCGTTCAATGCAGTCCAAGACTGGTAGGTGATTGGCGCGATGCTGGCATGCAGAATGATTTGGTTGGGATGAAGCCGTCTCTCTGTGTCCGCAGGGCCACTCAGATCAAAACATATTCGTGGGACAATGCCCAGGTGATCATGGTGGGCAACAAGTGTGACATGGATGAGGAGAGAGTCGTACCGCCTGAGAAAGGGAAACACCTGGCCGACCAGCTGGGTAAGTGGCGTCGATACCAACAAACCAAACGCCGACTGAATAAACTGCTTTTATGTCTTAATAATAATCTATAAAAATGATGAAAGAAAACATTTATTTTTAAACACCAGCAGATTTGATAAGTTTCAAAATAAGAGCTGTGCTCTCCGGAGTACCTGAATGGATCCAGTGTGATTTCCACTCGGTACTTGTTGTGATGGATGATGGATCGGACTATAAAGTCATTGTGAACAAAGGGACGGACACTAAACATCTGTAGAAGAACCTATTTTTTTCTACAGGTCTTCAGTGGTTTAGTTGTTTCTCTGTGGAGCAGCATTCCTGGTGTGAACTGTTGTTCTCCTCTGCAGGATTTGAGTACTACGAGGCGAGCGCCAAGGAGAACATCAATGTACGGCAGGTTTTTGAGCGCCTGGTAGACATCATCTGTGTAAAGATGTCTGAGCGCGTAGACGTGGAGGTGCCTGCAGCTCCTGGCTCAAAGACCACCAGACTGACCGACAAGCCTGCCCAGTTACCTCAGAAATGCTGCTGATCATCAGTCGACCTCACCCCCCCCATAAATCTGTAGGTTAAATGAAGAAAATACGATATTTCAGCGGTTCAGACACTCCCCCCCGCTCTGCTTCAGTCCATGTTTGTGAACCATCACTGATCCCTCCTGCAGAAATCCATCAAACACTTCCATGCATGTGAGGCCGGCTGACCGCTGGCGCCTCCTCGCCAACGTGTCTCAGCAGGCTGAAGGAACAGAGATGCATCCATGTTTCTGGTTTCCTTGAGGCCCTCACTCTCTGTAGGGGAGCAGCTGTGGGACTTAAACCCACAGCACCACCTGCTGACCAACACTTGGTGGTGCCTCATGGTTTCTGTGACCAGGATGTTCCTGCTGAACTGGTGAACCTTCCACCCCCTGCTGTCATTTAAACCAGGCTGACCTTAAAAATGTTCCAACACTTAAAAACTCAACTCCATGCTTTCAACGCACAGGAAAAACCACGTCACAAAGTAGGTAGAACCTAGACGGCGTTAGTGCCGTTAAACAGGAAACGGTCGCGGTCCGTTAGAGTCCCAGGAAGGGCAGGACGCGGCTCCTGCTCCTTCCGATGGCTGGACTATGATCTGAACTCTGGAAGGTTCAGCTAGAAAAGATGCACCTTCTGTGTTTTCCATGTCGTTTTCTTCTTCCAGTTGATCAGCAAACCCATGAAGTTTCATCAATGCCTCTCACTGTTAAACATCCACTGAGCTTTAAGAACAGTCACTGCCAAACTATGACTCAGCATTAACACAAGTCTCCTGAAGAATGACTCACTGTTTACAGTCTAGCTCAGCTATCAGTCAAAGGTGACAATGATGAATTAGTCCATTTATTTCAGTTTATTTTTATGCATCAATTATGATTAAACTGAGACTCAACATTAAAACTGGCTTTTAAAATAAGAGTCAATGTTAGGGATAGTAAATTATTTAATTCAGCCTATTTATAAAATGCCAACCATGACTCAAGGTCTGAGGGGGTAACCTGTCAGTCAATATAATGGTATTAAACTGTAATTAGATGCTAGCTTTGTTAAACTATGACTCAATGTTAACACAGTTAAAATAGTAGTCAGAACTAACACCGTTAAATTATGACTCATTTCTAGCACAGTTTGAACACATTTAAACAAAGACTCAATGGAACACTGTCGAAATATGACTCGAATTTAACGCCGTTAAACTATGAGTCATAGTTTAACGGCGTTAAGGCGAGTCAGTGTTAAACTCTGCTAATCTCTGACTCTATGTTCGCACTGTTCAACTGTGACTCAACATTAACACCATTCGACTCAATCAAGGTTAACGCTGTTAAAAGGAGTCACTGTTAACACTTTCAAAGTCAATGTTAGCGCTGCTAAACGCTGACTCGACATTAATCTAAAGCAAACCGACTTGATGTTAACCTAATTCAACACCCGAATAATGACAAATCTTCAGCTGAACATTTTCCCCACATTTTATCTGCTTTGACCTATAATGAAAAGTCTTTCAGACACTGTTAAACTGCTTTACTTTAACTGGATATTGACTAAAATATTGACTCTTAAAACGACTCGCGTGTCATAAAAATAACACGAAGCAAGTACGAGTCACTAGTAGAACAATGACTCAGCAGTAATGTACATCACCTGCTGAACAGAAACAGTTATAACGAGTCACATTCTGAACAGCAACTTCGTTTTCACACAAGTCATCCGGTTAATGTTCACGTCATTAATTGAGTCACCTGCAAAAAAGGGGATTAATTAATAACAGTCACCTGCTGAACAATGACTCATTGTTTAACTCAAGATATCGGCTGAATGTCAACTCCCGGCCAGTAGGTGGTGCTGTTGTGCTGTTCCATCCTTCAAATTGGTGCAGGGTGTTGCTGAGCATTAAAAACATTTACCTTACTGGTTAGAAGGAAACAGGAACCTGAACGTGGTTTTTAAGCCCCTGTCTTGTAGTCGAGAGCAACGCATGAAAGATTAACCCATTTCGCCCCTGATATATTTTTTTTAGTCTGCTTGAATCGGAGAAATACGATGCAGATTTTTACCGCTGTCACGAAGCTAGTAGGGTCTGGCAGTGCCTGTGCTCCACCATGTGACTGCGGCCTAATATCCCTGCTGACGTAGAATCCTTTCATGTAGACGATGGCATCATAACCAGGAGTCAATATTAATATACTCGACATTTATAAAAACAATAGTTTATACGCTCAATATTTAATTTATTAGTAAATTCATTATTTTATTCCACAATGAAGCCCTGACCTTTGACCGTCTCCTGTCGGACCTAAAGTCAGCGCTGAGGAGGTTCATCTTCCTCACCCTCAGTTTTCTAATTACCATCCAGACTTGGAAACATTCAGTAGATTATTCCTGTTTTCATCTAACTGGTCTAGAAAAGAGCCAGTCAGACCCATTTGGTTCACAGCAGTTTAGTCTGGATGGGGTCAGTTGTTTCCAGATCAACCCAGCCCCATACTGCCAGTCCAGTTCGGTCCAGTTCAGAGTGGACATCTGTTCCCGCGCAGCCTGCAGCCGTGCCTCACGATGGCCGTCACCCTGAAGCTGTTTTCTAGTCATCTCCCATCTCACTTTCCAGTAGTGTGCATTGAGGAGGCCCCGCCCCTTTAGCAGGTGTTGTCATGTAGCCACCATGTTTGCAGTGTGTTTTACATGATCAGGTGTGTGTGTGCGATATTGTTAAATATTATTATAATGATAATTATAACCCATTCAGCTGTAAGGGTTCTTGTGTTTGGATCCAGAAGTGACCCCACTGTGTGTCATCTTATGAGAATAAACGATAATATTGTCTTCATATGACTTTATTTTTGAAGTGAATTTGTAAATGATAGAGTTAGAGCTAAATATACTGTTGTTTAGTATGAGCTTATTTTTAGGTCCTGTGTACTATGGACCAGTTCTGTAAACTTGTTGTCTTACGGTTTACTCCGTATGGAGAAGCACAAAGTGATTGTACAAAATATTGTGAATGTTTGTATATTATAGATGAATCTTAGTATAATAAAAAATCCCGATCTTTCATCAGAACATGGAGTCTCTCTTACGTTCTTTCAGGGCTTGTTCTAGATGCTGTCTCCCAGTCTCACGCTCCTCCGCTCTGATCGGTGTCTCTCTCCAGACAGGCAACAGTTTGGGATCCACAGCTTTGTGTCATTCATCCTCAAAAGTCATTTAGTTGTATTTCTATATAAAGAACATAAACACATCTACAGTACTTTTCCTGCAGTTGATCCAAGCGTGAAAATAACAAAAGTCCAAATTACCAAAGTTAGTTCTGATCAATATGAATGAAATAAAAAAGAGCCAGAAGATCCATTGGTTGCTTTTGACTGACTGTTTAGCACTGTGAAGGCTGCTTTTACAGATTGGTTTACCAAGAGGAAGAAGGGACCCTGATGCTGGACCAGAACCAGAACCGACCCAGAATAATGTACTGAGACCCAGCTGATTGGACGAGCACTGTAATCCAGTACGCTGCCGTCACTCATTCGACCAATCACACAGACGGATGAGGTACCGTTGATAAGCTCTCATCCAATCAGAGGGCTTGTTTGACGCAGCCTCAGGCCGACTCCAACTATCAGCCACTTTAACGCCACCTGTCCGCTACATCCAGGTGAGTCCATCCCTCTGCTGGTGCTAACCAGAATGTTAGAAACGACACCGGGCTGCGGAGTTCGACCTGTTCACCAAACCGAACCGGAACCGGACTTTAGCGGTTAGTGGGATTAGTTAGCTGACTGAGCTGCTCAGCGGCGTCAGCAAAAAGCTGATTAGAGACTTAAACTGCCGGTCAGTTCTTGAATAACTTTGACTGTATGCAGATACAGAGGTTTTCTGGTTATTTGAGGTTCGGTTCCGTGTGTTGGAGCCCTGTGGGGCATTGATTCTGTGCTAGCGGCGAACTTGTTAAATCGGCTGATTTTAACATCAAGTTCTGCTCTCTGTGTCTCGTTCTTATTTCGTTTCAACGTCATACTTTTCCATGAGCAGAACTGCTGCCTGAAAATGACACAATTTGTCTTTTTTTAAAATTTCCTGCACCGGGAGGGATGTTGGTGTATCAGAGACCTGATATTTACACACAAAGGGTTATTCGGGTTATTTCGGCTTAAACTTTAACCTATTATTAAGGCCCACTCTGTGGTAAATATGCAAAGATATATCGGCAAAGGTTATCCTTTTCTAACAGTACTTTTGCTAATTAAATATTCGGGGGAATATTTAAATATTTCTACTTCATGATCATAAGAGTATTCCAGGGAAAATGCCTCTCCAACTAATGTTATAGATGACAATTAGACTCGTGATATAATGAAACATATATATAAAAAAAACTTTAATTGAAATTAAATGCAATTCTCCCTCTCGGTAAAGGAGTACCGGAGAATCTCACCGGTCTAAACATTCAGGTTCTTGAACTAAACCAAACTTCAGTTCATCAGCTTACAGAACATTTCATTTTCTCTCAGCTTTTGTTTAAGGCTATTTTAAATAATCTTTAAACCTTTTTGTACTTGTTATAAAAGGGGACATTACATGCAAATTCCTTCCTTTTTAGATTTTGTTTTTTTTTTTTAAAGTAAATATTTCTTTAACCTGAAAACTTCCATCATCCTGTTGTTGGATAAATTAGCCTGCTTGAATTGAAGAACAGACAGGAACAGTTTGGACATTATTCTGCACATATTGAGCTTTAATAAATACCGACTTAAACCAATAAAATGTTTTCTTTAGTGATGTTTAGATGAGGCATCATCAAGTATTAAACCTCTTAAGAAGATTGCTTCAGCAAACGGATCATTTCTCGGAGCTTCATCTGCTCATGAAACCACCTGCTGGCCGAGTGCAGAATCACAGTCAGCAGTGATAAATAGCAACTATTGATGTTCGCCATGGTAACCGTTAAATAACATTGATCAGCCGGCTCATTTAAATCCACGCTGCGCTCTGCATGGAGCATTTATGGTGTGATTGGAGGGCAGAGCAGGAGGCGGAGCCTTGGAGGAACATCTGGGATCTATGAAGACAAAGGTCTTGGTTTCATTAAACTGAACGTTGTTTTTATCATACTATGGTTTTGCCTTTTTGGGCTGCGTACACTTTTAGTATAGACCCCACCCAATCCTTGGTAAATGAGATCCCAGAATGCTTTAGTTGGCTAACAACCGTTAGCTAGCTCTGGTGTTTAAAGCGAGCTCAGACTGCGGCGCAGCGGCGCTCTGGGTCACATGACCCAACCCTCTACTGCTGCACAGCAGGGAGCATCAACCTGAAAAATATTTTATTATCTCAAATTAAGCTGAAACTTTAAGCTGAAAAGTTACAGCCAAAAAAGAACAGTTTTATTAATCTGTTTATTTTTGTTTGTTTTCTTCTAAATCGCTGCAGATTAAACTGTGCTAAATGCCTCAAACCAACAAGTCTGTGAGCGGCGGCGGCGCTCCGGGTCAGATACCGGCTCCAGAGCAGAGCGAGCCCCCCCCGCTGCCCCCCTCAGATATGAGGCTGGCTGCTGGAGAAGGAGGAGTGAAGCAGGAGGAGCAGGAGGAGGAGCAGGGAGACCCGGAGATCATCAAGTCCCCCAACGACCCCAAGAAGTACAGGTGGGTCCACGGTTCTCCACGGTTCTGAACCGCCGACTTTATTAATCCCACATTCAGACGATGAAGCTGAACAGGAGATCTTCATCATCTGATCACGCTGCAGATACATCCAGCTCAGCAACGGACTCCGTGCGCTGCTCATCTCTGACCTCAGCGGCGCCGGTCTGATGGGGGAGGGAGAGGAAGAAGGAGACTCTGGTGAGGGCTGTGAGGAGGAGGAGGAGGAGGAGGAAGAGGAGGAGGAGGAAGAGGACAGAGACTTGAGTGAAATGGGTGAAGAAAAGGCCATGAAGAAGAAGAGCTCAGAGAAGCAGGTGGGTGAGAAGATGAAGGTTGGATGAAGGTTCTGCTTGTTCTGGTGAAGGAGTCCTGAGCTGGTGGCGGTGGGCGGGGTCTGTGTCTCCAGGCGGCAGCAGCGCTCTGCATCAGCGTTGGGAGCTTCAGCGACCCAGATGACCTCCCGGGCCTCGCCCACTTCCTGGAGCACAGTGAGTTTCCTGATCAGGAAAGGTTCTGATTTCAGCTGCTTCCAAGATGTTCGTTCTGCTCATTATTTCCTTTCACATCCAGGATCACGTGATCAAGCTGTTTGTTTTTTTAAAGCATTATCAGTTTGGCTCAGTCTGATCCAATTTTTCAGTTTGGGAGATCAGCTAATCCAGATTATCTGCAACAGAAAACTGCTGTGTGACACATCGACCACTAGATGTCAGTGTTCTGCATCTGCTCTGCTTTCAGCTTAGTTGATGTCTGATTGAAATCATGACTCAAATGTTTTAATTAGCTGTAGAGCTAAACAGGCTATATAAGCTCCCTTAGCATGAATGTTCAAGAAATGAAAAAAAAGCCTTAAGCATAAATAAGATTTAATAATAACCCAATAAAAGTTGTTTAATCCACTTTTCTTATGGGTTCACTTTAATTCCTCCTTTTCTGGATCAAAGTGATTTCAATCCTCCTACAAAATTCAGAAAAATCCAAACTCAAGATTTGATCTGGATCAGAACCAGGATCAGATTATTTTATCTAATCCAACTCTGTAAGTCATTGGGGTTTAAAAAAAAAAAAACTTTTTCAGGATTTGATCCAAACCGTTACTTTTAAAAACAGGACCTGGTGTCTGAAGAAGCTTGTAAAGCTTCAGGATGGTAGCTGAGGTCCACCGGATCCAGAACACGAGTACTGAGGAACAGAAGCTGCGTTTTAGTCAGATTTTAAATATACAGTTGTGTCGAAAACTAAATCCACTGAATGAAAGGTTCTGGGATGAAGATGTTTATCGTCTGCACTGGAAGCAGCGGTGGCGAAAAGACCAAGACAGGAAGTCGGAGCAGAAGGATGTTTTAGGGTTTTTTATTTTGTAAACAAACATATTCAGGTGTGATTTAAACTGCATTTGTCATTTCATGTTTTCCCAACATTAGCAGAAAGAGTCGGGTTTGTTTTTCTATTTTAGAGGTTTTCTAGGTTTTTATTGGGGATTAATAAAGTTTCTGTAACTGCTGCACATTTTCACTCAACGTTTGTTTTGATTCCTGCAGTTGTTGAACGTGGTTTGTGTTCTGCTTTTGTTATTCTCTGGGTTCCTCTGTTCCCTCTGTGGGTTTCTCTCTGGGTTCCTCTCTGTTCCCTCTCTGAGTTCCTATCTGTTCCTTCTGTGGGTTCCTCTCTGGGTTCCTCTCTTTTCCCTCTCTGGGTCCCTCTATGGGTTCCTATCTGTTCCCTCTCTGGGTTCCTATCTGTTCCCTCTGTGGGTTCCTCTCTGGGTTCCTCTCTTTTCCCTCTCTGGGTCCATCTCTGGGTCTCTCTCTGTTCCCTCTCTGGGCTCCTATCTGTTCCTTCTCTGGGTTCCTCTCTTGGTCCCTCTCTGTGTTCTTCTCTGTTCCCTTTCTGGGTTCCTCTCTGGGTCCTTCTCTTTTCCCTCTCTGGGTCCCTCTGTGGGTACCTATCTGTTCCTTCTCTGGGTTCCTCTCTGGGTCCGTCTCTGGGTTCCTCTCCGTTCCCTCTCTGGGTTCCTCTCCGTTCCCTCTCTGGGTTCCTCTCTGTTCCCTCTTTGGGTTCTTTGTTCCCTTTCTGGGTCCCTCTCTGGGTCCCTCTCTGGGTTCCTCTCTGTTCCCTCTCTGGGTCCCTCTCTGGGTCCCTCTCTGGGTTCCTCTCTTGTTCCCTCTCTGGGTCCCTCTCTGAGTCCCTCTCTGGGTTCCTCTCTGGGTTCCTCTCTGGGTTCCTCTCTGGGTTCTTCTCTGGGTCCCTCTCTGGGTTCTTCTCTGTTCCCTCTCTGTTCCCTCTCTGGGTTCCTCTCTGTTCCCTCTCTGGGTTCCTCTCTGGGTTCCTCTCTGGGTCCCTCTCTGGGTTCTTCTCTGTTCCCTCTGTGGGTTCCTCTCTGGGTCCCTCTCTGGGTTCCTCTCTTGGTCCCACTCTGGGTTCCTCCCTGGGTTCCTCTCTGGGTTCTCCTCAGTGGTCTTCATGGGCAGTGAGAAGTACCCGGCGGAGAACGACTTTGACGCCTTCCTGAAGAAGCATGGAGGCAGCGACAACGCCTCCACCGACTGTGAGAGAACCATCTTCCAGTTGGACGTGCAGAGGAAGTACTTCAGGGAGGCGTTGGACAGGTGAGCTCCTCCTTCAGAACCTAGTGGACCGCCTGGTTCCGGTCTGAGACAGACTGCCTGTGTTCAGATGGGCCCAGTTCTTCATCTGTCCTCTGATGATGGAGGACGCCGTGGACCGAGAGGTGGAGGCCGTGGACAGCGGTGAGTCTGACCTTTGACCTCCTTCCTGATGTCAGAGGAGTTGTGCTCAGCTTCCTCTCTGGTTCCGTTCGCTCCTCAGAGTACCAGTTAGCTCGGCCGTCGGACTCCCACCGCAAGGAGATGCTGTTTGGAAGCCTGGCCAAACCGGGTCACCCCATGGGGAAGTTCTTCTGGGGTGAGTGGTTCTGCTTCAAGTGGACCAGGGCGGGTTGTTCTACAGAACCAACCTTATTGAACCGGACTCGGGACCAGAACCAAAGGAGGCAGAACTTGACCTGTTGTAGTTTGGCCTTCGACCACCAAGCGTCACCAGCGAACCCAACAGCAGGGGCCCCACAGGGACGCCTAACAGGGACTGGTTCTGATCCAACCCAGAACATGACTTTCTGTCTTATCTGGGTCTAGTTGGTTTCTATTTCCTGTTTCTGTTTTGGTGCCGTCTCCTGACCCGTATTCTGACGTGCCTCTCCTCAGGAAACGCTCAGACATTAAAACACGAGCCCAGAGAGAAGCGGATCAGCACCTACGACCGGCTGCGGAGGTTCTGGAGCAGACATTACTCGGCTCATTACATGACCCTGGCCGTCCAGTCCAGAGGTACCATCAGAACCGTCTACACCTGGAACACCTCTGGTTCTGGCCTCCTCACGTTTCTGATACGAGTGTTGCCATGACAACCTGTCGGCTGTCGTTCTAGAGTCGCTGGGAACCCTGGAGGAGTGGGTGAGAGAGATCTTCACCAACATACCCAACAAGTGAGAAACACACAACTTCACACACCTTAGAGGTCGAAGTCATGTGGCGCCACCTACAGGTGAAACATGACACCTTTAGCATCACAGAAACCCAGAACCCGCCCTCCGCTGCATGTGATTGGCTCCTCCTTCCTGATCAGCCTGCTTTTTAAAATCAACCGACCAATCAGAGGAGGCCTCCTAACGCCTGTTCTTGACCGTTTCTCCGCAGCGGCGAACCCCGACCCGACTTCTCCCACCTGCTGGAGCCGTTTGACACGCCGGCCTTCCACCGGCTCTACAGAGGTTGGTTCTGATCCAAGCGGTGCCGCGGGTTCAGTTGGGTCTCTGGTTCTGTTCCGCTGATGATGTAAACGTGTTGCAGTGGTTCCTGTGAGGAAGGTCCACGCTCTGACCATCAGCTGGGCCGTCCCGCCACAGGGGAAACACTACAGGTGAGTCGGACCCGGCGGTCAGAGGTTCTGGACCGGTTCTGGCCTCCTGATCGGTACCGTCTGTGTCCCTCAGAGTGAAGCCTCTTCACTACATTTCCTGGCTGATCGGACACGAGGGGCCCGGCAGCATCCTGGCTCTGCTCCGGAGGAGGTGAGCGATCTGTGACCTGATCGGACCGGAACCGCTGCATCCGCTCACTGCGGCTCTGTCTCCAGGTGTTGGGCTCTGGCCCTGTTTGGAGGAAACAGTGAGACGGGCTTCGACCAGAACTCCACCTACTCCATCTTCTCTGTGTCCATCACCCTCACCGACCAGGGGTACCAGAACTTCTACCAGGTCCGGACCCAGACCCGCCTCCTCCAGAACATCTGGGCTGAACGCCTGACTGGGTTGTGGTTCTGTTTGTAGGTGGTCCACTTGGTGTTCCAGTACCTGAAGCTGCTGCAGACTCGCGGACCGCAGCAGAGGTCTGGTTCTCACAGAGATGCTCTACCGGGTCAGCCGGGTTCTGCTGAGTCATGTTCCAGAACAGCTCAGCCGTTAGACAGTAAAAGTACCGTTTGGTACCGGAGGACAGAACGTGACTCGGAACCAGGAGGTTCTGGTCGTTCTAACTCTCACCTCTGGTTCCAGAATCTACGAGGAGATCCAGAAGATTGAAGACAACGAGTTCCGCTACCTGGAGCAGGTACAGAACCTCCACCACAAGGTTCTACAGAACCTTGGACTGAAGAACCCGTTTCAGACCAGAACTTTCTCTAGTGAACATTACAGATTTCCTCTCTGATCCGTTCGGTTCTGTTGTGATCTGTTCTGTTCTACAGACGGATCCGATTGAGTTTGTGGAGAACATCTGTGAGAACATGCAGCTGTTCCCCAACCAGGACTTCCTGACCGGAGACCGGCTCATGTTCCACTACGACCCAGAGGTTCTGAGCTCTGCCGCTGGAGTCCGATGGGTTTGTGGAGGGAGTTCTGACCCGGTTCTTGTGCTCAGGTGATCCGGGCCGCCCTGTGTCTGCTGACGCCGCTCAGAGCCAACCTGCTGCTGCTGTCTCCAGAGAACGAAGGCCGCTGCCCGCTCAGGGAGCGCTGGTTCGGTACCAGCTACAGCTGTGAGGGTACGACCCGGTTGGCCGTCCTCCAGAACCGGACTGGAGCCGGTGCTGATGGTGTGGTTCTTGTGTGTTGCAGACATCCCAGAGGACTGGGAGCGGCGCTGGGAGGAGGATTTGGACCTGAACCCGGACCTTCATCTTCCAGCAGAGAACCGCTTCATTGGTCAGTTGGACCTCAGCAGATGTGATAAAGTTCTGGAGGAGTTCGATCTGGGTTCCGTCTGACGGGTCGGTCTCTCTGCTGCAGCCACAGATTTCAGTCTGAAGACGTCTGACTGTCCGGACACCGAGGTTCCGGTCCGGATCCTGGACCTGGACCGAGGAGCTCTGTGGTACAAGAAGGACAACAAGTTCAAGATCCCTAAAGGTGAGGCGTCACTGGATCAGAACCACGGTTCTACGCATGAGCCAGGAGGAGGGGAACCGAACCGAACCCAGACTGTGGTTCCACTTCATACGAAACTTAAACTGTAGATGGAATTTATGGGGTCGCATACGGCGGTGAACGTCCAGTCCCTGCAGTAGCTTCAGCTCAGCTGTTCTTCTGCTGGTTGATGATGAACTTTGACCTCAGAAGCGTAAACGAGTCTGAAAGTAGAACCTCGACCCAATTAATGTTCGCAGGTATTGGACACGCAGTGTAATCAGCTGTTTCAAAGCTGTGACACGTCGCCTACAGGAAACCCGCTGCTATCTTCATCATCATCATCATCATCAGCTCTGTTTACATAAAGAAACAACAGAGATTCCTGATGTTCCTCAGATGGACCAGAACTGTTCCAGCTGCTCTGATGATGGAGGACGTTCTGCAGGTTCTGACCCGCTTCACGTCTCTGTGTTTCAGGCTACATTCGTTTCCACCTGATCTCCCCCATCATCCAGGAGAGTCCTGACAGGTGAGAACTGATCGGGGAATGCTGCTGATCAGAACCAGAGCGGTTCTGGTGACCCTGTCCTCTCCTTCCTCTCAGTCTGGTTCTGTTCGACCTCTTCATCAACATCCTGGCCCATAACTTGGCCGAGCCGGCCTACGAGGCCGACGTGGCCCAGCTGGAGTACAAGCTGGTGGCTGGAGAGCACGGCCTGGTGATCCGCCTGAGGGGCTTCAACCACAAGCTGCCGGTGAGTTCTTCAGAACCGTCCTGGTTCTGAGCATCGCAGTGATTCCTCCTCCATGTTCCTCACAGCTGCTGCTGAAACTGATCGTGGATCAGCTGGCGGACTTCAGCGCCGAGCCCGGCGTCTTCCACATGTTCTCAGAACAGCTGAAGAAAACCTACTTCAACATCCTGATCAAGCACGACAGGCTGGGCAGGTAGGCGGAGCCAGAGAGCAGCAGGCGGCGCCGCCGAGCTGCTCTCTGTGACGAGGCGTTGCTCCTGTTCAGGGACGTCCGGCTGCTGATCCTGGAGCAGCGCCGCTGGTCGCTGGTCCAGAAGTACCGGGTCCTCAACCAAGGTCTGAACGTCCAGCGGCTCATGGCGTTTGCTACGGCGCTGAAGGCGGAGCTTTACGCCGAGGGGCTCGTCCAGGGGAACTTCACCAGCGCCGTGAGGAACGCCTCCTCATCCGGGTTTTAAATTCTAGCCTAGTAGAACCTCAGTAGAACCTCAGTAATACGTTGTGTTCTCCTCCCACAGGAGTCCGTGGAGTTCCTGCAGATCCTCACCGAGTGAGTTTCCCTTCGTCCTAAAGAACCTGCTGGTTCCTTTAAACGGGTCACACAGGAACCATGTTTGCTGATGGGTCAGAACCAGTGTTCTATTGATTCTAAGCATATTCTGTCGGTTCTGACCCGTATTGTCTGGGTTCTGACCCGTATTGTCTGGGTTCTGACCCTATGTCTCGGTTCTGACCCGTATTGTCTGGGTTCTGACCCGTATTGCCTCGGTTCTGACCCGTATTTACTCTGTTCTGATCCGTAATTACTCGGTTCTGACCGGTATTGTCTGGGTTCTGACCCGTATTGTCTAGGTTCTGACCCGTATTGTCTGGGTTCTGACCCGTATTGTCTAGGTT
>JAUZNJ010119341.1:0-19281 GCA_034780135.1 Jordanella pulchra | reverse complement strand
ATATATAAACATTATGGAAAGAAAAAAATCTTCATCTACATAAAAACTTTAATAAAAGAAAACTTTATATGTGTAGTTAGAACAGTTGATTATAAAATTACTTATTTTCTTTTTTTAATGAATATTATCAAAACAGATCAAATGTAAAAAGAAAAATGTTTTCATTTTACTATTGTTAATGTGAAACTAATTCCAATGGACAGTCACATACAAAGTAAATCCACCTAACATTGAGTAGTTTGGACAAGGTTAAGTAGCTGGGTTCTCACTATTAGCATGCATGATTTTAGAAAGCCATAAAACATGACTGCTGGATTGTCTGGAAGCACAGGGTTAAGTGTTTCACAATAGTGTTTTCTGAGCTTCTGTTAAAACAGTCATGCAGTGGAGCCAATGTTTTTTTTCTGAATGAAAACTTGTCAGTTACCAACAATACTAGCCTGTTCAGCTCGATTTCAGAGTCTGAGAAGGTAAAACAGAGTTTGCTGAAACTAAAAGTCCACCTTAGCATACCTGGGGTTTAGCTTGCTGTTGTCATAAGTCCATGTGGCCATTCATTCTCATACTATATATAAACACTGTTTCTATAGGAGTCCTACCCATATGCTTGATGGTGAAAAGCCAAGACTCAAAATCAGCCGCCTTCAGCTAATTAGATTTTTTAAGGTGTCATATTACACATTTAATCTTAACAAACCAGAACACCAACTTCTCAACCAGTTTCAATATCATTTAATAAAGATCAAATTGATCTAATATTGATCAATGAGTTAATTGAAACCATTTCTAAATTCAAATATATTTTTTCACTTGGATCTAATTGTTACGTGGAGAAAGAAACTGATGATAAAGTAATGGATGAATGTATTCAGACTGGAGACTGAGGGATTAATATCATAATTAATATCCCCTTTATGATACTTCTGTTGCTATTAGATGAAGGAAAGAGGCTAAAAACACCTCAGTTAACGACAACATCAAAAATGCAGAAGGGGGATAAGAGTGGCTGTCATGTTACATTGGTGCATACTGTATAATGGTTTCAAATGTGCTCACAAAATATCTTATCAGCCATTAAAATGGGGATCCCTAAAGCTACATGCTGCTGTAAATACACAGCAAAAATTCAGATTATAGAGACCTAAATGACTTTTAAACATTGATGTATGCCACCAAGCCACTATAGCACATATGTTAAAAAATAAACAAACAAAAAAACAAAGTAACTTATTAATTGGGTTTTTTATGCATTCAGATCTGTTGAGAAAATAAAGTATACTTTTTAGGGGAGAATGTCAAGATGATAGTTATCTAATAGGACATTTTCTGCTGTGGAACTTAAGGTGCTGGGTTTCATTTGGATATTACATTTAAATGCATTTTGTACAATGACACTATTAGAGTCCTTGTTTTCTGGATATTGGCTTCTTTTAATCAGAATACCTGTTGTGAAACAGTGCAATCAAGGTTTAAAATGGTTAAATAAAAAGAATTTGTGGGTTGGCTAAAGATTTAATTCCACGCAGGAAACAGGTTGATGTTATGATCAGAAGTAGAACGATAAAGCAAAACTGAAAAAATACTCTTATTTTTGAAGACATGGAGATGTAGATTTCAAAAGGGGCAGAGAAGAAGAGAAGTTGGCAGGGGAGCCGTAGGGAATGAAATTGAATGCCTTGTATTTCTATACACCTCCAGCAAAGCAAATATTCTCTGTTCTATCTATCAGAGTGCAATCAAAATACTGTAGCTAAACACAGTTGAGTAAATCAGAGGGAAATTGATATAGACTAGTCATATTATTAAAGAAAAGAAATAAAAACTTTTTATACCTATTTGTAATGAAAAGACAGATACCCAATATTGTCAGGGTACTAAAATCATTTGAGTGGGTTTCATGGCTTAGGTTCCTTGAATAAATTTAAAACACTAAAGACGTTGACAAAATAATTTTGCTTAAAGTTTGAGTTTAGTCTAAAAAATGTGATAGCCAGTCTTATGAAGATTAATCTTTATTGAGTTTTTTTCTTAAGTTCTAGCATAGCACTCAGTACCAGATTTAGATTTAATTGGTCAGGCAAAGATTGAAAATCAATTAGGCAACTATTTATTTTAATCAAATTTCTTTATGTGTTTCACTGCAAAAAGTGATCAAACAGAATAGAATCTATCTTTATAGTAAGTAAACTTACACATTATAGATTTGATTTTAAAAGAATTCAAATAGAAGATTTATTGTGGTTTTCTGTCGTTTAGCTTTGTGTTTAAAGAAATTTATTTTGGCAACAGATTGTTTTTCATTTTATTTTATTTGGGGTTTCATTGTTTGTTGGATGTCTTTAGCTAGTATAATTCTTGGCTGATCTTTAAAAGCATTAAACTATTACATGACTACCTTATTTTACAGATTCCCTCTAATGAAGTGGCTGAATTTAATTTCCTGCTAACAGTGTTTCACTGCTCTTTTCTTTCTCACTTTTTCCCCCTCAGACCAAACAGTCCCAGCTGTGGTCCTCAACATTGCTGCTATTTGGATACAGTGGGGGGAGGGAAACCAGGGGGGTATGGCTATGTTTGTGTCACATTCAGATAAAAAACACCGGGTTTTCTTTTGGGTGGTGGGTGGAAGTTCCAGAACAAGGTCTTTCCCAGATGTGTGGAGTGCTGGGGTTATCATTGGGAATATCTAATGAGGGATGTAAGAGGGGGAGACTCTGGACACTGGTGTTTGTAATTGGTGCATTAAAGACAAATCATTTCTCATTCTAAAAGTTTGCTAGCTTTTAGAATGGGAACTAAGTTTAATACTAGCTTGCTTGATTTTAGTTTTGATATGTCTCTTTAATAATTTGCAATTTTTCCCAAAGGTTCAACTATATTGTATATTATCAAAACACGTAAAATGTTTCTCTTATTGAGCTTAGTGTTTTGCTGTGTTAAGACTTAATGACAGTTGTTACCATGTGCAGTCTTTTCCCAAACACTGATGGGGAGCCGTGAACTCTATCATACATCTTTTTTTTTTTTTTTTTTTTTTAACGAAAACATTGATCATGGTGAAAAAAAACCTGAAATGCCTTCCTTAAGACTTACCTAACTGAAGCATGTGCAATTATATCATTGGATGCTGTGATGCTTAACCTTTTTATAATTTTTCAATAGGCAAGGAGAGTTGTATTTGAGAAAAACAAACATATTTTTAACAACTAATTCAGTGAGTTTTAGTTAAAAGATCAAAACCAGGAAAAGTTGACTTTAATCTAAAATTTGATATTATGACTGAAAACTACCCTCTGACACTTTATATATATTCTATTTTATTTAGTTATTTTACAGCTTAACTCATAAAACGTTCCAAATGCATTTATATGTTATTTATCAACAACATCTCTGATTTAATTGTATAATCAAAGATGCAGCAAAAGTTTAAAGAAACCATACCTGAACTCAAAGCAGTAAAACTCAGCACTCCTAAGGCTAAACCACTGAGCCTTGCTAAGATTAAACCGATACAGTAAATACTCACATACACACACATTTCAAAGCCTCAAAAAATGAAAACAACATTTTCATAATAGCAGGTTCAGCAAGTGCTCATTTATAGCTGCACGGTTGCAAAACTCAAAGCCAGTCAAGCTAGCACATACCTACAGTCCTCAATATAAAACCCAAAAAGATTGTGTTTCAGGGGGTTTTATGGACTTCCTTTGTGCTATATAAGTGAAAATATAAGTTTTAAGTCAAAAAGAAAATAACAGAAAAGAGTTAATTTTTCAGTTTAAGAGATGACAAAAAACTTTTGTAATGTAATCCTTTAGCAATTCTTTTAATTTTTTTTCAAATATTTGTTTTTATTTTTCTCTGTTGCTTTCATTATCTGAAAGCCAGTGTATCTTTGCTGAAATTAAATATTCATATATCATCAATGCTGAGGCAGCTAACATAAAACTGGTTGTCAGTGACATGTTGAGAAGCGCAACATATCCGCGTTGTATTTTTACCTCAGCCCACACTCTGAGCAAAGTGCCAGCTCTTGGCCTTGAGAGGCACGCACTTGCAGAATCACAGCCACGCATGCAGACACACACCCTTAAACATAGCAGGTCAGGCCCAGCCGACCACTGCAGCAGCCGCAGAACATAAACAACTTTCACACACTGTATGAATCAGCTTAGCATTTCAGCATAGCTTTAGATAAATATATTCAACCGCACATATAAATATATGCAACCATAATTACTCCCCAAGACCCGCAAATGACCATGACGGGAAGTCAGTTCCCACAGTTTCAGCAGCGTTGCAGGCCCAGCCCAACAGTACTGGGAATCCAAAGCTCAGTTTACGGAGGAGACTGGGACAAGCAGGGGGAAGGTGCTCAATGACAACAAACAGTGGTTTTTTGGGTTGAATGCAAACCAGAGCATTCATGTGTGCTACTGAAACTATTTTGTGGTGAAGAGGTAACCTGAGAGGAAGAACCAGTTTCAAAATATCTGCTTAGGCTTTCTTTCCGTCGGTCATTCTCACTTTCTCCTCTAGCAGACCAAAACACACACCTCTCTCCCAGGAGGCAGCAGCTGTTAGGGTGATAATCTCCATTAGCTACTGAACTGGCTGCTATGGGCTGAGCAAATTTTGTCTCTCATTCTCCTAGCACCTTTATCCAAGTGATTCCTCTTAACTTTTTCACAAAGAGCACTTTTTTACACAATTCAAAGCATCTTTGAATCAGGCTCAGTAAATTTAAACGTGTCAGAAAAACACAAAATCTTTTAGCAATTCTTTACGCTTTGTTGCAGCGGTTTCTTTTTCTTGATTTTAAGTATCTTAATAAAAATCAGTTGGGAAATAGATCTAAGAAGAAAAAAAAAAACGCATGACTTACAGTCTGTGAAGCTTCGTTGTTCCCAGGAAAAGTAGCTCAGGAAACACTGCCAGATTATTTCGATTCAGTCGGCTGTAAGAACAGAAGATAAATTAAAAACCTGTTTTATTTTCTTAAGAGTGGAATCAAGATACAGATGGAGATAACCTGCAGTCCAAGAACTGCAGGTTATCTGTTATATCTGTATTTTTCTGTTCACAGTTGTGGACTTTAATGCAGACTTGGGATTAGGGTAGGAGTTGTAATATACATGTGGGCAGATCTTCTAGCAAAACCATTAAAGATTTTTAGAAAGCTTGAAAAGGAATTAATTAATAACATTACTAAAAACTTACTCTGAAATTTCTATTAAAAAATTGAATCTTTAATCTTACTACTTTACAGCTAAAAAGGATTCATCTCCTTGACATATTTCTATGTTAAATGACTCTTGTTGTAACAAGAGGCTTGTTTCTGATTGAAAAAATGTAGGTATCCCTCAAAAGATGGATGGATTTTGAAACTAAGACATATATTTCTGTATTTATAGTTTATTAAAAATACAAATTCTTTGTTTATACAAAAAAGGGAATGAAAACTTCTCTATTAGCATTAAATTAATCAAACAACTGTAATATCTGCTGACCAGTTTTGTGTGTGCTACCACTGCAGTCATTTTAATCTAATCCCCTCCCAGATCCTATAGGTTGGATTTAGGTCATTTCACTGATAGAACAAATCCAAAATGAGCATATTACTTTTAGTAAGAACAAGCATCCTCCCCAAAGGGGTGTTGGAATAGGGGTAGTCAGTCTGGTCAGCGGTTATTTTGAGAGAGGCGGGGTACTCCCTGGACAGGTTGCGAGTCCATTACAGGGCATCAGAGAAACACATATAGCTCAAGCACACACAGACACTCCAATCTAACAATCTTGTTTTTGGACTGTGGGAAGAAGCAGGCATTCACAGACAGAACAATGCTTGCAGAAATACCCCTGGATTGAAAATTAAACCCGTAAATTTTCCTTTTTCTACAAAGCAGCAGTGCTAACAACTGTGCCTGGATACGTTCACATAAAGAAATACCGTCTTATAATGAAAAGATTACTTCAAACCTAAATCTGATAGTGGAATAAGTCATTTCATGATTAACTGTGCATTTATTCAGTTTCCCATGCTAAGAAACAATACCATGCTGATTGGCATCCTAATGGTCTCTTTAGTTTAACAAAATTTCATATTTTTCAGTGTGACATTTTTGCATCTGTCAAAGATATGTTGTTTTCAATGCCTTTTATGCATTTTCGCAAAAAATTTTTAAGCTTCGCAGACAAAAACAAACACACTACAGATAGATACTTGTTATAAATTTATATATTCATGGCTGTGTACATTCATGAAAAGGTTATTTGTTATTTAAGTAGTTGAATATAGCCACCAAACAAACACTGAACCTGTGAAAGATGAAGGGAACAGAGGGGGGAGGAAGGTGAAGGGAAGGGGTTCAGATGAAGGGGGTGATGGGGAATGTTATTTCCACAAAGACGGGGCAGAAGAGACGATGTGGGAAAAACAAACAGGCAGTCTGGCTGGACTACCGAATGTGTGAAAAGGACCCCACTGAGTAAACAAGGCCCTCACTAGGGAAGAACCCACAACAACTCATCACCACACTCACACACACAAACACACACAGAAACAGAAAAGCTAAGAGAATTCGGGTGAGTTTAATAATCTGGGTGCGATCATTTAACCCCAGTTGAGAGGAGTGAAGAGGTTTGTGTGCCAGTTCATGTTGGTGTGTGTCTGAGTCTTAAAGTGAGTGAGAGAAGAGTGAGGCAACAGAGTGACACAATGAGAGACAGGCTGCTGAAACAGTTTAACCCTGACACACACCCACACTTACACACAAACACATAACAGGGTCAGCAATGGATGCTCTCTGGACAGCTACTGGACACGGATAAAGAAATGAAAGTAAATATGAGAGAAAAAAAGACTCGGTTTCAATTCAAAGATATTTAGCCAGTCAGAATTCTTCCACCAAGTGTCACTACAACCCCAGACTTTAATGAATTGGGATTTTATGTGACAGACCACCACAAAGCAGTGGATAATGTTGAAGTAATATGATAAGTGTGCACATTTGTATTCGGCTTTGTTCAATCTGATAACCTTTTCTGTCTCTACACAGGCAAAGCTGGTAGACATACCACAGAGGACCTGTAACTGGAACAAAATGTGATCTAACAAAGTTTCAACTCCTTTGCCACATTTCTTAGACTTGCAGAAATGATAAAAAATACATGCAGAAGGCTGTACAAATAAAACCCTCAGAGTTAGTGTTGTATTATACAATTGTAGTATACAATATATTACTCTGGGGTAATCATTTTTAGACCAAAGGAGAGTTAGCTCACAGCTTCAGGTACTACAGCTAGAACCCACTGATTATGGCTGAAATCTTGGTGCCATGATCGGCTCAGACCTGAACCTTCAAAGGCACATAAAGGGAGTTACTAGGTCAGCCTTTTATCACCTGAAGAACATTTCCAGAATTAAAGGATTAATGTCCAAGCAGGGTCTAAAAAATGTATTCAAGTCTTTATCTTTAGTGGAATCAATTACTTTAACAGTGTCTTCATTGGTTTGCCTAAAAAGTCCATCAGAGTTGCAGCTGGTCTGAAACCTTTCTACCAGTGTTCTCACTAGAACTAAGAAAGTAGAGCACATCAACCGTTCCTTCCCCTGGCTCCCTGTAGCTTCGAGAATAGACTTTAAAATCCTTCTGTTAGTCTATAAATCACTAAATGGATTAGCACCTAGCACATGCATAACAGATTTGTTGTCAGTGTGTCAACCTCCCAGATCACTCAGGTCTTCCAGTTCCTGCCAACTCTGTACACCCAGAACCAGAACCAAACATGGAGAAGCAGCATTTAGTTCCTATACTCTACTTATCTGGAACAAACTCCTAGTAGAGCTTAAAAGAGCTGAAAGCCTAAGGTTTTTTAAGTCAAAGTTAAAAAAAAATGTTTAGAGTTGCCTTGGACTATTGTAGTTAAACTGCTAACTGAGGTATTTTTAGTTTAAGATTGTGATCCATCTGTTGTATTTATTTTACACGTTTTTAATGTTTATTAGCTTTTATTCTGCTTTTATTTTTCTTCTATTCTATTGTCTATTTTATGTAAAGCATTTTGAATTATCCATGTGATGAAGTATGCTATACAAATAAACTTGCCTTGCCTTGCCTTACATCCAAAAAAACACAAAAATCCATTCAATAATTTAAAGACCTGTCATTTTTTCCCTCATTGAATTTCCCCACTCCTGACTTCTGTCTTTCACTTCTTTTTAAATCTAAATAACATGGCTTGGACTCTCCTTAAATAACATCACCCTATCTGCATCCATCTTCCACCCCAGAGTGCACAGACGTAGGACGATGCTCGCGCACACGCACTCACATTCATGTTCCCCAGTTACATCAGAGGCTGCTTAAATATTTAACGCCCAGCAGAAATGATGTTTCTAAATTATTCACCTCGCTTCCGTTAACACTCATTCTTCCAGCTAAGAGCCCCACATGGTCCCAGAGAGAGAGGCCCACTCCCCTCTGCAGCTCCTGCTCGGCCATCAGAGCCCGTTAGTGGGCTAGACATCCCCCTGGGAGGTTGTGTGCTGGAGTGGCCATGCTAGAAAGGTGGTGTGAGCTCATCCTCTTAAAATAGTCTCACAATGCTGTCAGACTTCAAGAACCAGATAATGAAGTTGAAAAACAAATAAATTCTTTGTCTTATATTCTAAGCACTGGTAAGGCTCAGTGAGCCTGAAAATGCCATATTGATCTGATAAAGTATTGATCTGATACCCTGCCGGTATCTAAGTATTTGATTAAATTAAACAAATAAAAAGATTCTTGAACTTTGCCAAATTCAGCTTCTTCTATGCACAAAAATCTGCCCTTAGGTCATAAATTCTTCATTTTAATTATTGAAAGTTTCCTCCTTGTTAAGCTGGTTTTTATCTGGTGGATGAGTTTTCAATAATGCAAAGTATTGTAAACCTCTCATTAAAGCATAGATCAAAGGACAAACTATAGATTAGAGTAAATAACTCAACATTAGACTTTTATTATAAACTTTTTACATGTATTTATTGTTTTAGTTGATATCACTTCTTTTGCTGTATTCATGTACTGCGTTGCAACATCTTTTATCCAGGTCAATTTTCTCCAGTGCCAGACTTCTAATGGGGAAACCTTGAACTCCATGAACTTCTTTAAACAAATTCCCATTTCACCAAAATGCATTGTTACCAATCAAGTCCTGTCAAGTTCCCGCAAAGCCACTCTCATATGCCATTTTATCTAATAAGCTGGATGGGTCCAAACATTGATTAATAAATCGGTTTGTTAATATAAAACAGATGAACAAGGCATGGCAAAGTATTAAGCATTTTACCAGCTGTACTTTTGACTCACTCTATCGGGAGAACTTTTTCAAAACTGAGCCTGACTTTTCAACACTGGGCAGAAGTTATCCATGTTTCATTGCAACAATTGTGTTATTTCTTTTAAGATACATTTTCTACTACATAGTATAACGCTAAATGTGACCAGAAAGCTTGTGTCTAATCAGTTCAAAACTGGAGTCTGACTTCTGTACAGTATGTGTTTCTCTGTCAGCAGTGGAGTTCATACGAGTTTTCTTCTTTTTTCGTTAAAGTAGTGATGAAAAGTGTGAATGGAAAAGGTTGAAAATTGAGCTTGCCTCTTTGCCCTGCAAGGTTGGCTAAAGTCATAAAGTTAAAGAGAAATGAAGCATTATTTCAGTGATCCGTAAGGGTAACCATTAGTGTATTTATATAACATACATAGAAGCCACAATAAGTTCTTCAAGATTCTTTGCTCTATTTTGTTTACATAAACAGTAAAGGAGTGAGAAACTATCTTGCCAGCAGCTGGAAAGTCCAAATCATGTTGCATTTCCTTTTTCACATATTGGATTTATAAAACCTGGAATGTACCTACAGACTACAGCTTTATTTTCTGATAATCTTGTTATGGGATGTTTATATAACCAATGATTAACAGATGTATTAAGAGAAGCATTAGTTTGTGCTGCCGTCATGGGTGAGAGCATTCGTTTTTTTTTTTTATGCCTAGTCTGGATTCATTCTTTCATGGTAGGTTTCCTCTACTCTGGTTTAAAAAAATACCATATGACATTATGAGAACTACAAGCATGAGAGTCATTTCTCTTGAATTTCTTTACTCTAGAATGAAAAGTAATTCAAATTAACATGTTTCTAAGTCAGCCCAGATAGTCATGAGTAGAAGTGTGGACCTATGATTATATATGCCTTTCAATTTGACCATAATAACTTCATAACGCTGAAGTGTATCTACCCTTTTTAGATGGGGTAGATCAGTGATTTCCAGAGTGAGGTCCAGGCAACATTTATGGCCATCAGAGTTTTATTGCATGGACTCCAACTGTTGTTCATAAATAGTTCAAAATTTGACCAACCAGCAGGCAGTTCCTTTGTTAGCAGAAAGCATTTTTGAGTAAAAGGTGACGCATATTCTCTTGTTTTTCCTGGGAATGACCTATGACTGTTTAACCTACAGTTTTGGAAGTGATATGCCTTTAATGGTATTAAAGTAAAAATATTATATATTTTTGTATTTCAGATCAAACATTGATTACATATTACATATTCTTCAAAATTAGACTTCTATGTTTATTTTATGAATTATTCCATTTTTAGTACATGTTAGCCATGTAATGTAATGGAAAAAATATATAAATGAAATTTTTTTTTGCATTTCAAATATATAATAATAAATAATCATACAAAACTGATATATATATATGCCCTGCGACATACTGGCTTCCTGTCCTGGGTGTACCCTGCCTTACGCCCATAGTCAGCCGGAGATAGGCACCGGCCCAACTGCGACCCTGATAGATATAGATTAAAAAAGAACAACAAATACATACCTCATCCACATCCCCTTTATAATGCATTTTACACAGTAGTATATGTATTTTGATGATCTTTTGATGACCTTTGAAGCCAACAACTGGAACAACTTCTATCAAAATTTTAAAGCAGAAACTCTATAATAAATTTACTAAATCTTACTATTCCATGCAGACTTGATAACTTCAGAATGCAGGATGCTTAAAACTGAAAGTTTACCTTATTGGAATGACATAGTTGATATCTATCTAACTACTGGATAACAATATTTAAATTCAATTACCAAGTGGTGTGTTTATTATTTGATTTGAAATGATTCGAATAAGACTCAACCGAAAAGAAGAAACGTGGTTGGGACAGCCGAATATGTGCTTATAACAAACCAAATGTAGATAGGGTCGTGTTATTTAAAAAAGTACTACTCTTTTCCCCCATGTTTTTCAACCCCAGCATGGATTAGTGGATAGGAAATATTATAGCAGAAGCTCAACGAAAGCCAGGTTTCCCTTCAGATGTTTCGTTAGTAACTGAAAATGCTAATTAAACATTACTTCATCCATGTTTTGTTTTTTTTTTTTATTCTAGAAATTTGATTTAGAAATATGGGCTTTAGAAAACTATGCCTGATACCTGCTGGAGGGTTGTAATTATTAAAAGGTAATTTTGATCTGAGTACACTCTGATCCATGGAATATTGCTGTATTTTTCCAACCCTTACTTGTGCTTCTCGTAGTTTATAATAATATGTTTTAACAATTACTGATTATTTGAATAAACATGTAAGGTAGGATTTAGCATTAGCTGCAGTTTGTAAAATTTAAAGGTGTTTCTCATGTAGGCCTGACTTAAAAATACAGAATCCCATATCTCCCTTAGAGAATGGGTGAGGAGCTTGGTCATTCGGGAGTGGCTCGGAGTAGAGCCGCTTCTCCTTCACATCGAGAGGAGTCAGCTGAGGTGGCTCGGACATCTTTTTCGGATGTCCCCTGGATGCTTCCCTAGGGAGATGTTCCAGGCACGTCCCACCGGAAGGAGGCCCAAGGACTATGTCTCTTGGCTGGCCTGGGAGCGCCTTAGGCTTCCCCCAGCAGAGCTGGAGGAGGTGTCTGCAGAGAGGAAAGTCTGGGAGTCACTGCTGAGACTGCTGCCCCTGCGACCCGGTCCCGGATAAAGCAGAAGACAGCGAGTACAACGACGAGTACATAATACTCTGATCACACACATGGTTAGGGCAGTACCGTTATGCTACGTGGATGTGTTTCCTTAGCAGCAAAGGTGAAGCAAGTCAGATTTGATGAGTAGATTAACTGTGTTAAAGACTGCAGGAGACAAGGGCCTTAAGTAAAGATTCACATTTTATTAAAAGACCCTAAACATGCATTCATGGCTACAATGATATGTTTAGATTCAAATATATTATTGTGCCCAAAAGGCCATATCATAGATCAAATAGGAATTTCTACTCCAACTTAACCCTTTAACTGCCTTGTCCACCTCAAGTCTGCCTTTTTCATTGCAAATGGTCAACCGTTTGGGTGACTAGGCAGTTAAAGGGTTAAATGAACTGCTTCATTTGGTAACAAGTAATTGAATCAAGTTGGTTCAACTTAATACATTACATTTATAAGGTAGACAAACTTAATTCTATTATTTATTATGAATTGAAACAATTAATTTAAGTTAAATGCATTTTCGGTTTAAAGTGCTGAACATAAATCACTAAGAGTTCTGCAAAAATGGAAAGGTGATGTTTAACCAATCTCTCCAACCAGTCTGAGTGGGCTTAAGATCTTTTATGAATAAGAGTCGATAAAGGATTTGGCCTCTAAATCTACAAAGTTAGTTCAGAACCGACATTAAAAAATGCCACCTTCTTTTTATTTATTTTTTGTTAAAAGTTTTAAAACCATATATAATTTTCCTTCCACTTCACAAAAATTCCCACAAAGCATTGGTAACACCTGTAGATCTAGCAAGGTGTAATCTGTATGCTGAATGTGCCCACTTAAGCCTGTTTGTGCAAAATTGCCACTCAGCAGCCCTTTAACCATATTTTCAGTCTTACAGACAAGCTTTTAATGAAAGGCACATCATAAGCCTCGCTCCTTTCATATGAGTTTAAAAAAATCTTGCATACCCCTATGTGCATACACATAACTAATATGTGGAAAGTACTATTCAAAAGAAGTTTTTTTTCCCCTTTTGATAGCTGTTTTGGGTTAACTATTTGGAAGTTGTGGGGATGAAGCAGATAGTCTATTATGATTCCTTGAGTGTTCTTGTCTCTGCCCCATCACGCCTAGCTTTTCTCTCCTACTGCACTATAGCTGCTCTTTGTTTGCTAGTTTTTCACTTGAAAGCAATGCGCGGCACTTTATGACAAAAAATTCTTAAAATTTCTGCACAGAGCTGTGGAAAAAAAAGGGGATATTTTCACTACGTATGAATGGATTTTATTGTAACTTATGAATCTCCATGATGCAGAAACTAGAGTCTTCTTTCATGCATCCATATAGACAGTGGTTACTTACAGCACATGTTTTCCGAAACAGCAAAACTATGACTCTCCAATGATAGGTTGACACAGAACATGGCTGTCCTGTCATGGTGCTGTAATGCAATGCTTCTAGCTTGGCATGTTAGAAAAAACACAAAGATGGAGTCAGTCATCAATAACCCCCCACAGCTTCCAGACAAAGGCGCAACTCTAGTCTGGAGTTAGGGGGTCAATTCAAAGGCCTCTGTCGTCTTAGCGGCTGGAGGGGCCTGCTGGGCACTGCTGCCCAGAGTAGAAGACCCAAAGCTGGGCTGATGGATACACACTGACTGCCCCCCATGGGGTTAGAGAACAGCTTCCATTCTCATCCTTTTTTGCATCTGCCTCTGGAAGGCTAGCAGTGTAGGGCTGGGTCAGGTGTCGTTCAGTTGCCTTGAGGGACGAGGGTTAGTTTGGGGTTGGGGGGGAGGCAGGCATGTCACAACACACTCATGCACACACAGAGACGCATGCGTGCGTATGCATAGACTCACATTAAGGCATTTGCTTACCCCAAACTGTTCTGTCAGAACTGGTTTTATCTGGGTTTCTGTGCTCCCCCCCAACCCTCTAACGCTTCCGCTTGCCATTCATCCTTTAACCTCCTTCATGTTTTTGCACCCTTGTCAACCATCTGGGTTTTTCCGTCTATTGTCCTGTAAATATAGGGATGTCACATATTGCTAGCTAGACCCCGGTTTATGAAATCACAAGGAAAGAAGCTTCTCATCATTTTTTTTATTTGCATGTTGTCGGATTAAATCACCTTTTTCAAATTCGAAAAGACTGAAGATGATAAGAGTCCATTTGCTGTGAAAAGAAAGGATTGATTGCATGTAGTGAGACAACGATTTCAGCAGCTAGATTTTGTTTTTGTTCGTTGAGATGTGATTGACTATCCCCATCATTAGATAAAAATGAGAGTAAATGCCAAGATAAGTGTAGGTTCAGAAATAGGAGATTTAGGAGCAGGAAGTAGGCAGTTAAAAAACCTAGTTCTCCTTTTGTAAAAGCAGAATTGCAACTGTGACAAGATTAGAGAGGAAAGTCTTAGATTGGAGGAATGCCTTCAAAATAATAGGATTATTTTATTGTTCATTTTTAATCAGCAGAAAATGGTGACATCTTCTGCACAGTACGGGCAATGAGCAGCAGTACAGTGTGGGTCTGGTAGGATTAAGGTAATTGAAGGTTTTAAACTGTTTTAGTTACAATTAAAATTTAGCAATAAAATATGTTTTTAAAACCTTTTGATGCAAAATATTCGAGAGACCAAAACTAGAAAAAACTATAGAGTCTGCAATGTCTTCCCCCTCCCCCACCTACTGCTGCTTAACGTCCGTCAGCTGGCTGAAAAACAAATGCTGTTTTTTTTTATTCTAAAAGAAAGACATATCTGGCTATTGATGACTATAATTTGGTCCTAAAAAATGAAGACAGTCCTGGCATAGTAACTAAGGAACTACAGTCACTCTTTCTGAGGCTTTAACTATGGATTTTGTTTTAAATGTGTGTGTGAAAGTCCAGATACTGGAAAAATGTGGTTGTTTTGCTGAAGGTTATCACACTCTGTAAATCTCACACCATCCCAAAGTTACCTGTACGGGTATTTTCATAGCAACATTTTTGTCAAGTGAACCTTTTAAACTCTTATGGGCAATGTTTAGTTGCTGATAAACACCACACCATGCAACACTTACAGGGAGAGCTCTTCAATGACGTTGGATTTCTTGCTGATAGCAAAGGAATTTGCTGGTCAGGTGATAAGGTTTCAGCATATATCTGCGTTTTCAGGCAAAGATTTTATCTTAACTGATCTTTAAATTGGGAGATTCTGAGATTAGATGGAGTGAGACTTTGTCAGATAATGGATCTTTTTTCATTTTAGATTTTCAGCTGCGAGCGATTAACACATTCTGCTGGGTCACACATTGAACCAGATTTGGTCTGTTTAAATTGGTTTTGGGTGAAGTTATTGAAATATCCACAAAGGTTCAGCTTATAACTGTGACCAGTGTGCATGTGTTTGCATCTTTTAAGTATTCTAATTAATTTAAAACTTAAACTGCACTTCCAGGGTAACAACTGGTAGTTGAGCTAATTCGATTTTCTTTTTTCACTCAGAATATGTAATCTTTGCTGTTGTGCTACACAGTTTCTGTTTATCTGTGTGTTTTTTAATTTTATATTTACATATGCATCCGTGTGCACCATGCATGCTTGAGAGAATAAGTGTGTTTACTGTGTGGTTACTGGCCTCCAAGCATCTGTTTATGACTGCAAGGATTATCGCCACACTGCAGTGTGACATTAACTCATTGGAGTCACTCTCACACCTCATGCCACTGGCCACTCAGTCTTCATTCACTTTCAGCCACACTTTGACAAGTGACAAATGAGTATGGAAGTGGCTGTTTATGACATCTGCATGCACATGCCCAAAAAAGACAAAACCGCATTCTTTTAGATCGGGAAACAAGGAGAGTTGGCGAGGCACAGGCACCGCAAAACAGCAAATGAAGCAAATCCTCAGGTATGTGGAGCTGGCAAAGCTTTTCAAGTTTGAATAAACATGTGATGACTAAAACTAAAAGCATTTCTCAAATGAATGTAAAGGCTTAGCTATGGACAAGTAAAAGGAAGTGATCAAACAGAGCAAATAGTTCTTACTTGCATCTGTTGCACAATATTTCTTTCTCAAGATTTATTTTAAAAGAGGTTCAAATTTAAGTGTCAACATTCATTGTGAACGCATTACTAACTGCTATGGAAAAATTTCTTACTCAAAATCATTGGCAGATATTTCATTATGTTGTTATTATTATGGTCTTCACCACATGGTTACAGCCAGATATATAAACCATACAAAATAACTTTACAGATATGTAGGAATACAAGGAGTCAGTTGATCTGCCTGACTGTTTTAGGACAAACATAACGTAGAAACCTCCAACCTCAATAAAAATCAGCCCAAATCTCAATTTCTCTTGCAATTTTTATTAAAAACATGAAAATATGAAACACATAATAAATAAGGTAGCAGAACTTTCTTTTAAAACCTTAAGTCAAACTTGGTTTGCTGTATCACAACACTTGCATTGAGCTTTTTTCATCTTCTGACAGGTTCAATCCATGATTATAACTCTGGATCAGCCTCCCATTCCTGTCTTTAACTTTTGGGGATTTTTCTAACTTTGAAATGAAAATGTCTTTAAACATCAAGTTAAAGCGTAACAGTAAAGGTCAGTATCATTTCAAAGTGACGCTTAATTAACAAAAAACACATGCATACATTTATAACAGGAGACTACGTTAATAACAATAATGTGATTTCAAGCTCGGTTATATTCTTGTACATTTTCTCCTTTGTGTTGTTGTCTATGTGATATATAGTACTGTGGACAACTACAAGTGCGGCTGCTTTGTTTTGTGAAATTTGATTCCATTCCCCACAACTGAAAACAGATTAACTAGTCAAACTAGTGCAAGGACACATTTTATTGAGAAGTCTTTTACATTTCTGCCAAAAAATGACAACTATTTTGATTTAGCTGTAAATACTTTCTAAAAAATTGATCAATCCTTTAAAATTCTGCCGTAATTTATCCAACATGACCAAAGCTATATTTTCCAGCTCACCGTGTTTCAAAGAAGCCCAACTGAGTGAAAACCTCTCTGATCTGGTGACACTTAAAGAAAACTGGGGCTGGGGTTTGATTATAAAGGTCCCCTTTTTTGGAGACCTTCTCAGTTTTAATCTTGTTATTCTTTTTTCCATGGCTTCGTTATCTATTGATAAATAAGTCTGTTTAAAATAAATATTGATAGCTATATTTAGTTTGAAAGCCCCACCCACCCCCGGTGATTTGATGAGAAAAAGTGTCAACATGCAGTCGCTAAGGGGGGCCCTGATAAAACATTAGCTACAAATGAGAGCCACCTGCAAAACCAGAAAATGTTTTTTACTGTCTGTTATTAATGTTTTTGTGAGTTTGAGGTGGACAGAATATGAAAATGTGTCCCAATTTTCTAATTAAAACTGATTAATAATAATGCTCTTTCTGTTTGTTTCTTTTAACAATTGCAAGGCAGCTGCTGACTTGGCAGCTGTTGACTATCACTGTAAAAATAGTTAGTCCGCAATATTCTACCTAACAGCGTCTTCCCCTTAAAATCATAGCGTTTTTCACCTGGTGTGGTCGTATCATAAGAGCTACATTCATGAGCTGCTCAGATGTTACCACTCGGATATAAGCGGCTGCCTGGTAAAGAGGTACAGAGAAGACAAAATGCTAGTCATTAAGATCCCCAAAACAAAGTCCTAATGTTGTATAGCAGGACACGTTTTACATCTAGATTTTTCTGCAAAGAGTTTACTAGTAAAATATATTTGCCAAACAATTAACCAGGGATGTCCTGATCCTTTGGTGATCATCAGTATTCATATATATATCAGCCATAAACAAATATTGGAATATATTATCCTGCATGTAAAACCTGTGATGCAAGAAAGCTGAAAGAAATGCTCTGCTTCTTTCCACTTCTGTTTAAAGCACAAGTAACCTATTGGTTAATAATACATAGGTGAATTGGTCTCATAACTATTGTTAATAATTATTGTTTTATAATTAATATTAATTAATCCAGCCTTTTCTAACATTCCACACCATAAAACAGTTATTAAAGTATGCTTGATTTGTGCTGGAATTATTATAGGCAAATATTCAAACCTGCAATATCTGTATAGAGCAGAATATTATTAGTGGCAAGAAATCTTACCATAGATTCTACATTTCTATCATTTATTTCTTCACTAAAGAGAAAAATCCATTCATCTGTCATCCATTCTTTTTTTTAGGCCTCCTACAAACACAACTGTCATGGAACAAGTACAGTAGAGTAAGAAAAAAAGATGTCAATAGTTTACAATAATTGATATTTTTTTCAGGCAAACTGTATTATAGGTTTCAAGATTTCTTTGCAATATCACTTTTCAAAAATCATGTTGTACAAAGTGGGCATGTGGATTCTTTCCAAGGCCAATATATAAAGAAAAGAAATAACAAACAATATCATTGAGTTGAAAAAGGACAGTTTCACTCACAGCCTCTCCAGCTCCTTCAGGTCCTGAAATGCTCCTCTTTCAATCGTTGTGATTTTGTTCTCCATTAACTGCCTGTGAGAGAAATATCAAGAGGGGGTGAGACTTTGAGAAGTGGATTTGGAAAATGGAAGAGATGGGTTGATAAAGATACAGAGTGTAGAAGCTGCTTTATGCATGGGAGGCCAGACAGAAGGAGAGGCATGACTGGATTGACCTGCAGTTAAGAGAGAAAAGAGGAAGAAAAGAGGCTGACAGAGAGATGGAAGGAGGTCAACAATGGAGAAGGGAGGCAGAGATAAAAAGATCGGTAGCATTTGATGAAAAAAAGAAAGAAGAAAGAGTTGAGGGGATGGAGAGTCAGAGAATGTTGAAGCAACACAAGAGAAGGAGAAAAGACAATCAGCAGCAGGTCGATGAGCCCTCAGAATTGACTCTAAAAGTAACCCATCAGTTAGACAGAAACTCATCCATCATCCAATTTACTCTCTATCTAACCACAAGGCTGTAACCACTCATTCCCTAACCCCCAGCATAACTCCAGTAGGGTCATGGCCCTCACCGAAACAAACAACAAAGGACCAACACTCAGTGCACTTTAAGCATAAGACGATTACGAAACGGGGGAACAAACGTGACCAGTCTTCACACTGACAGAAAATTTCATACTAGGAGATAAAAACAACAGTTTTCTCTGGTCATGTAATTTGTGGTTATGTGAGGCTCTAATAACGTAAAGATCTGCACATTTGTTACATCATACAGGATGAAAACAACCACATATATATA
>JAUZNJ010119330.1:0-19281 GCA_034780135.1 Jordanella pulchra | reverse complement strand
CCCCACCCACACACACACACACACACACACACACACACACACACACAAACTCTTGCAATAACTGCATTTTTATACCATCTTCTCTTTGATGATCTTTTTTTCAGTCATGGCCTGAATGTCATGAGTCATGCACAGCCATGACTTTCAGGAGGTTAGTGTTAATTTTAATCTTATACCCTAGATGAAAGTACAAATGCAGAGAGTAAACATCTGGCTAATGTTTTCTTGGGTCATTTGCAGATGAAGTCAGTGACACTTCGTTATGGAATGAAGGAGGATAATGAGACAGCTTGTAAAAATGTTTAAAATTGTGTGATAAAAAGCAATCTTGCTTATGACACAGTCACTTGCATTTGTGATGAGTAATAATAATGAGGACTGACATGTGAATAAATGAGCATGTCTAAAAGTCTTCAGTGTCTTTAACAGCTATGATAGAAACCAGAGCTGTGAAAGCAGTTAGAACACAATAATAATCAACTTATAGCATATATACTGTATGCTCATTCCTTTTAAGAAATGACTGCAGTTATGCAGTAACCAATGTCTGTCGCACACAGTGATATTTTGAATTCATATATTTTGAATTGCACTGCATTCAATCTACTCTGTTTTGCATGAATTGTGGACTGAGTAAGAATCTTGTCGTTTCCAAAAATTCAAACTGTTTTAAAGAATCTGTAATTCTTATTGTTTTCCTTAGTAACATTGAAAATGTTCTCTGATTTTCCAACATTAATTGTGTTCTTTAAATCTAAAACTGCATTAATATGGGATCAAGAATCTTAGATCTTGAACTTGATACTGTATGTAATTTCTTAAAAGGTGCTTTGACATTGAATTAGAATTTCTAGTTTATTAACATATCTTGTAACAACAAAACACTTTTGCAATAAATATTTAAGTGTGTTGCAGGAGGATAATCAGATGTTCAGTGGCCACTTAAGATGAGAAAAATTGTTTTGTTTGCTTTAAGTACCATTTGTAGCCGAACCACGAGACAGCAAGTTAAAAAGATGCATGCATCTAGAAGTGTATCTCAATTACTTAGAATATCATCAAAAGCTTTACTCATTTCAATAATTCACTGCAAAAATTTAAAGTCATTGTTAAGATAAACTTGTTAAATGCACATATGTTTGAAGCACCTGTTTATGTTAATTATGATGGAAACTATGTTTAATACTTAATCTTAGGCTTCTCCAGTTTGTAGTCTTTTTATTCATGTCTTATCTTTCTTGATTTGTAACCTTCAAATTTTCTTAGAAATGTCATTTGGGGATTTTAATTTGTTGTAAGCCGTAATAATCATTATTAAAACTTACAAATGCAAGTAATACAATGGCTTTTCAACAATATTCTAAAATCTTGAGACACACCTATACATGCTTAAATTTTATTTTCAGATGGCGAGTTGTGTGAAAAAAGTCGGCTGTTTTGCAGCTCATTGGCAATATGGCAAATAAGTGACAAAGATTGTGTTTAGTGCTTCATCTGTAGGAGCACTAATCCAATTTTCAACAGCTGCAAGGAGGCAACCTTCTAACAACTTAAGGAGACTTATGCATTTGTTTACTTTTGTTACAGTTCACTGAAAATTAATAAATGCTGTTGGGAGATATGAGACCATTTCTACTTGCAAAAAAATGCTACAAGAAACTGATGTGTTGTGATAAATGAAAGGAAAATTAGCCAGTGGCATTGCATTTAATTACACGTTACTTCTGTCACAGTGTTAGTAATGCTCCTGATTTCCTCTTATTGCTTGATAGCCTTGGGCTTTGGGAAAACAGCTTCACTGGGAACATGAGCCAGCTGATTCATAAGTGGCTCAATCCGCCAGGACCAACATAAATGCACAACGTAGCTTTGCCCCAAATGACTGCTTGAATATGTTCTTCTGAAACCAGCTCAGCTATGACACATTTATTCACCTTAAAATCTTTACTCATCTCTGTTTTTTTCTTCCTGGGAGTTTTTTTTTTAATGTCATACACATGATTCCTTTCAAATATTTTGTACAAAGATTAAATGGCCTCTCCATTGATTGCCACTTTCTGATGCACTGACCTCTCTAAAACACCAAAAGCCCCATCACCTAGGATGAAAGAAATGACTGGAGGGTGAAAGAGGGGGCAGACTTGTCTTGAAAGTCTGAGAATATTTTTAACTCAGAGGGGCTCTTTTTTCATCAAGATAAGAGGATGACCAGTGAGCATGAACAAGACTATCATGTTGTCATGGAGAATGAGGGCCTTTTTGTGACTGAGGAGTGGTAGCATGATGGTGGTGCCAAAAGCTAGACGAGATGTCATATGCCTCCCATCTGGTGAGAGTCAAGGACAGAGAGAGGAGAACTTGAGGATTCATAGATGGGGAGTACATGTTTGCCCAGTGAACCAAACATAGTTCAGAGGAAATTCACATCAGCCAACTTCCCTCTGACTTTCAGGATCCGGCCTGAGCTCAACGTGTTGGTTGAAATGTTTGCCACGCGTTACCCAGCACGACTCTAGCCTAATGCATGTCCTATAACTGGCAAGGAAACTGTGTGTGCTGGTTCCAGCTGCGACAAGTCACAGCAGCACAGCAACAAAGGCAAGGGCTGCTGCAATTGTGGATGCAAATGTTCCATAGCTGTAAGGATGACTGTCGGCAAAGCTGAGCAAAATGCTACTGCATGCAAAGAAAGGTTAAGTGTGCAAACACTTGCAGAGAAATGTGAGCTCCCTCGCACACTTTACAAAATCAGAAACACACATGCATTTTAAAAGGATTTTCAACATTAGTTAAAATAACCATGTTCCTACCAATTTCTACCCTTTCAAAAAACACAAAGAGATGTAAACTTAAGTATTCTAAGCTCTGGAGTTGGATATAATAATGATAATTATTAGATTAAATATATCACTTACGATTATAATAGTAGTACAAATTCTAGCATTTATAGTACAAGCATAGTATCTTAAAGTGTAAAAAACCCACTATGGTAGGTCGCTAAAAAAAAGTTCAGAACCTTCAGGCCCTGTATATGTGTGTGTGTGTGTGGGTGTGTGTGTGTGCGTGTGTGTAGTGTGCTCTCGTGTAACTATCAAGCAGAACTTCTGATCCTAAAGAAGCCTTGGGTGTGTGTGTTTGTGTAACAGGAAAGTCAAAACTGAATATTAATCAGAAAAACTGGAAAAGCTGATTAATAAACCTTGCCCTTTAACCCCTACCTGATAGACTATCACGCAAAAAGCCACCCTCTAATTTAAAGCAACATGAGCCGTTAAACAATCTGTATTTACTTCCGATAACGTTCCAAAACACCCAACTGACAACATAACATAACTGTGCTCTGTACAGTTGCCTTACAAGCAAGATTATTGTCGTGAGATTTATGAATTCACAAACTCCCAAAAATACATCTTGCCAGAAGCCAACAGATTATTATTTCTGACAGTCCAAATATGTTTACATACACACACAGTCTCTGTCTATCTATGTTGTCTGTCATGGTCCCAAAGCTTCTTTTCTGGTGACCTTTGGATGCCAGTTTGCACTTGATTTGCAGACATGCTAATAGAGAGGAAAGAATTGTACCAGTAATCCTTTTCCTCTTCGACAAACAACTTAGCATTTGATAAGGAATTATATTTGTATATCTTACCACAACTATTTTGCACATTTATCCTGCAGATTCATGAATGCAACGAAACCTTTTGCTAATTTTAGACACACTTTATATGGTTGATATGCTGCATTTGTACACATTGTTTTCATAATACATTTAAGATTAAGATGAGTCTTGAATGCATTACTCCCATGTCAAAATTAACTTGAAAGACAATGGTATTTAGTTTGCATGCGTTTTAATACCCGCTAACTGTTGAAGATTAGCCCTTTTGTGTACTCTCCAAAAATTATTAAAGGTATATAACATGATGTCAAGTGCCTAGCAAATTATTCTTATTATTGGATTTTTTTTACATTCTTTTGGATAAAAAGAAAACGTTAATCTATTTTAATAAGATTTGACATGATAGAACAGGAATGAGTGGCATACAGATTTTCTTACAGATGAAAACTTCAATATGCACATATATTTGGCTGCTTTTATCCTAAGTGAAGTAATTATTAAAAATATGTAGTTGTTCTATGAAAGTCTCAGGGGTTTGCTAGAGACTGTTAGAAAAAAAAAAAAAACATCCTAAAGCAGAAGTGATCTAAAGGACAGGTCAGTAATGAAGTGTGTTTAAAGTAGGGTTCATTTCACTGAATTCCTCTAAAAGAAAAATTATATAAGTTTTTCAAAACAACTTGCCAAGTTCTTTTTTCAACATATGAAAGTTGGAAAGGAGAGTAGTAATGACAGGACAAGCCAATCGGCTCAAGGTAACTTTGGAAGGGCTATAGTGATCCACAAATCAGACGAGAGTCTGTCAGATTCCAGCAAATCTAGAGCAGTGTGGCTAGATGGTTATGATTTTTTAAAATTAAATTATTCTGGTCTACTTGTAGTTTACCGCAAACCAGATCTGGGACTCAGAATATGGCAAAGAAGATGCACTGGTAACATGAGATCAAAATTTTATCTACATGCTGTAGGAAAGCATGTGAGAAGTGGTGGAAAGTAAGCATGTACCCTGAATACACTGTCCCAACAAGGGAACATGGTGCACCAGGGTACACTTTTCTTCACCAGAGATGAGGAAGCTGGACAGAGTTGAGAAAGTGGATACAGCACAAAACTGAAAGAAAAGCTGTGGCAGGCTTCAAAAAACCTCTGACAAAATGCATTTGTTTACATTCTGTTCACAATTGTTCTCTCCCTACATAACTGCTGAGCACTTATGGACTAGAATCCCCCTCCCCCTTTGGGCATAAAATCCCCCCCAAAACAAAGCTTTAATCTTAAATGTAATGTAGTTAAAATTCTGAGGGATGTTTGATCTTGTAAGACACAAAAGCAGAGTGAAGAAATTAGCAGATTTCTGTTCCCTCACATAACTCTTTGTTTACATTAAGGATTAATGCTGTGAAGTTTCTGAGCTTCCAAGCTTTGACCTACAACTTTGACCTTTCCACATCTTTTAACCACCTTCTGACTAACCTTCTGTGATGCAGTTAGCCAGTATCCCACAAAAAGCATTCTTTTGGACCAGAAAACATTGAACTACACACAAACAAACACCTAAGGATGACACGTATAGCATTTAAAGACAGAAAATTTTGAAAAAAGTTAAAAATATGGTAAACATTCTGATAACGTAGTAAAAAAGAAAACCTGTGTCCACTTAGCATCATAGCATTCTTATTTTTGAATTTAATGGAGATGAATTTATATTGAATTGGGTGCGTTTTCCCAGTTTTCAAAATGTTTGTTTTGCTCTTCACAAAAGCCGGAGAGAATGACTTATTTTAGATTGCTCATTAGCATTGCTGCTTCAGACAGCCGTTAATTGCCCCCCATTCAGTCATTACAATTAACCAGTCTTATTGCTCTGTTTGTGGATATTACATGTCTCACATTTTTCCACACAAATATGTCATCAGAAAGAAATGAATGGTGCTAAGAAAATTAATAAGCTAAGTCAGTACTTGTGGCTATAATGCTCATACATGAGAAAAACAACAAAAAACCCCAAATGAAATCTTTCATTCGGCTCCACAATTACTTAAAACTTTCTTTGGAATACACTGAAAACATTTTTGGTGCATTGTAAATTTGGCCTTGATGGGAATTGCATGATTTTTCTCTCTTAAATTAACCTCCGGATTAACAAGAGAGGCTCTAACTCCCAAGCTCTTGTCAAAAGCTCTGTTTTCTCATTAGAGCAACTTTTAAAAAGTGCCACCAATGGCCATTGTCATCTTTGATTGTCTCGTCATCCATTTCATACACATACTTCTCAAACACTCAGCTAACTTTTTTCTCTTTCACTGTTGACTCTCCTTTAAGGGCAACAGTCCTTTAAAAACAGAACAGCTCCTATGGTTTAACACTTTGTTATCTGTCATATCAAGCACTATGAGCTTTAAAAGCGGAAATATGCCAGATTGTTTAGTTTCACAATGATTTTAAACAGAGATCTGTGGTTGACTAAGAATATGATTATTCAAAGTTTTAAGCTGTTTGAAGTATATCAATTTGGCTGTTCTTCATTGTCAAGGACTAGATTTAATGAAATAAAAATCCACTCTGCTCATTTGTGTTTATTTGTTTATATTCTCTAAAAACTAAGATTGCATGAGATTATCAGCTTTTTAGGATTACGCTGAATGTTTTCTATGCAAAGATATCAACTGTAGGACCCAAATGCAGTCAGACAGTTTTTATAAATGCTTGTTTTTACCGTTTTTGTTCAACAAAGGTACTATTCTGCAGATGCTGGAAATTATGAAGAAGGCATCAAGCAGATTGCAAACTCATTAACAGTATTTTAATTTTTGGTATGTTCGCAATTTGACCTAAATCACCATAACCAAGATTTCATTAGAAACAGATCTTATTCATATTTGTTGATAGAAAACTTTTAACTAATCTAACTGAGTGATTTGATTGAATTGTCTCTGTAAAGTGCCTTGGGATGACATGTGTTGTGAATTGGAGCTATATAAATAAAATGAACTGAATTGATAGATAACTGTATTAACATCAAAACCCAGCAAAAGCACCATCACATCTTATTAATATCAATAAATATCCTCCATACTCAATGTCTTTTTTTGTTGTTTTGGGGCTGATTGGACTGCCCAAAGTATGCCGGTCGGAATATTCTGATAGGATTCAGAATAAAATTTGTACTCTTACTTAAAGGGCTGGTTTACGTTGATTGACAATGTGATTGGCATGCTTGTCCAGATCTGACCTGAGTGCACATGTGCACCCTGCATCAGTGTGACATGTTTCTGCCTTGAGTGACTGATTCCCTGGTTAGATGCTTTCCAAATATTCTGATTGACATGTTTGCATGACACCTTTTTAATGTGATCAGCCATTTTATTCCTATTATTTATGTCCATATAAACAGCACAATCTAATCGATTTTTGTTTGAAATCCAAACACATATCTATCCGATCATGAAATTTATTTTATGTGAACATCACTACTGTCCTTTAAAACTGCTTTAAAAACAAAAAAAGACTGCTTTAGCTAAAACTAACCATAAATTATGCCCTAATTCTTAAATTTAAACAGGATTGTAAAATATATTACATTGCTTAGAGATTAAAATCAGTGTCATCAGCACAAAAACTCTTATGCTCTCTCAGTCTCCTTACACTTATGTGTGCATAGTAATTTCGAGGAGACATTAGAAGTCTTGGAAATATTATCTGTAATATTCTTATTAGTATTACAGAGTGTATTATACAGTATAACATTGTCATAATTTGTTCTCAAATATTTTTTTCCTTTATTATGTCTGTATCAGACGAATTTTAATGCTTACTTTAATTGAATTAAACCTGACTGCTTTGTAAAGTCGGGTTAGAGGAATTGTTGTGGCAGAAGTAAGTTTATCTTACTGTAAGGATTGCTTACAAGTTCATAGCTGAAAAACCTTTGCTCCAATGTCTAAGAAAGAAAGAAGTGTATAGTTTGCTAAATATCTGTATGAGGGTTGTTGCAATCTATTTAATACCACCTGATGCCCTTCGGTGGCAGTAATTTATTGAGGCCTGTTTAGGTCGTACCTGACTGGATGACCTCATGGCTGGTTAGCCTCTATGGATCACAGAGAAAGTAATTCTCAGATGCGTTTGTTTGGTCTGCCACAACAATGTTGTTGGGTTTCTTGTGTATCAGGGGTTATGTTCCTTTTGGTTGCGTTTTAGTATGTGTTTCTTTTTTAAAGCAGTGTCAACTCTACCCCACAAATCTGTCAAATTACCAGTGCACAGGGTGTATTTAAGAGAGTCTACAGGGCCTTGTGTAAGATGGGCGGGCACGCGTATCTGAGAGTGGACTCACTGGGAAAAGGAAGTAACAGTTTAACTGCGATATTGATTTCAAGAGTGCTAGGGGGTTTAGATGTCAGTTCAGGGAAATAGGGGGTAAAAGAAAGCAAAGTGGGGCTCGTCCCAGGTTTTAGCACGCTCCGGATTTTCTTCTCTGTCCATGCTTGATTCAGTGGTAAAGATCTGTGGCTGCCCATTGAAGTTGTACAACTGCTGCATTGAGTACTGTATGGCTGTGTGCACTCTGCAGTCCTCTATTGATTGATGTGTGAAGAGGGATTAGTAGAGAGCAAGGGAGGGAGGGAGCTGCTGGGTGGGGGGAAGTGGCTGGAGGCAGAATTGTGGATGCAGCATGTGTACTATGAAAAGATTCCTATGTCACATCTTTGATAAGAAATATATGGTTGATATGCTGCATTTGTTTACATTTGTTTTCATAATACATTTAAGATTACGATGAGTCTTGAATGCATTACTCCCATGTCAAAATGACCTTGAAAGACAAGCAATGAGATGTCAAGTTAAACCTCTTGATACATCACAACAATCCTTACAGAGCACTTATATTGTCAGCCTAAATCATATTTACAAAATGCAATTCATTTTGCCATTTCACTGAATTCCTCTAAAATAAGAAAATATATTTATTGTAAAAGGAGAAAAAAAATGACATCACCAGACAGATTCAAAACAATTCATCCACCTTGACTTCTCTGACATTTCTTAGATTTCCTGTCAAGTGGAATCCTGCCGACATCCATTTTGCCTCACCGGCAATTGTGAAAAGCAAGCGACCCGTATATCCGTCTTGTTGAGCTGTTTGCATGAGGCATCCAGGTGGTTTCTCGCCGCTTGCCCATCACTCTCTTCCTGTTCTCCTGTTGCTCTGTCCCTGACAGGTGGTGCGGTGAGGGTGAAAGCAGCCAAGGAGGGGAGTGGGCTTTCATACATAGACAATAGAGGAACTGAGTACTGGAGTAAAAAGGTGGAAAGAAAGGATGAGGGCAGGAAAGAAGGTGGACATAGGGTTGATCAGGCATGGAAGAGAAAGGGATATCTGTACCTGTTAATGTTTAATCCTTCATTCCCAACCCCTTTGTCTCCTGCCTGAGGCTCTGCCATCGGATAATCCTTGGGCTGCTTCTCTTCATCATCAAGGTATTGAAGGGAAGGGCCCCTGTAAATATTTAATTGGTTGCAGTATGCCGATGCTAATTATGCGGGTGTGCCTCTCTTTGATTTGTTCTCTTTTCCACCACCAGTTTGTCCTCTCAACTTCATAACCAATAAGATTCTGTTGTTTTGTGAGTTTTTCTCACAAAACAACAACATATCCTCTTTGTTTGATAAATCCTGTGAGTGTCTTGTTGTATTCCGTTTTTCTCCAGCAGATATAACTTGCTGTGTAGATTTACAAGATTTTAAGAATTATCTTTAAGGCAAACTCCCAGAGTTATGTTAGTAGATGCACTAGTAGTTTTAGACCTGGTGATACTAGTTTCATCCAAAGATTGATACTTTGCAGATGGACACTGGCAACTGTACCAAAATTGTCTCTAAAAATTTAGGCAAACTAAGACTTAGCAAAGACCCCACCAGGGGGCAATTATGGCTGAGGACCAACCTCTCAGAGGTGTTCATTAGAAGTGAGGTCAATGCTTTTGGTTGCTGCTAGTGATGTCGTTTTAATGTGTGGATCGTAGGCGCTGCTGCCACATTGGAAGTCTTTAAAAGCTTTCCTTTGTGTGTCCTCTGAAGGCACACATCTCCCTGCCAATGCTCGAGGTTGCTCGTCACATTATGAAGGGGATTTTACTGCTTTTAAAGAATGTGCTGAGTGAAGGAACACACACTGTTATCACAATAACATGTAGAAGTAAATACAGTAATATTCCCTGATTCTAGCAACTAGCAACTCAGTGTTATCATTGCAGAGTATGTTGCTATAAGTTGAAAGCCAAGAGTTGTGCCTTCTTTCACTTAAAAACATAGCTAGATCCAGACCCCCTCTCATGACATTTGTCTTTGAATCTGCTGTCTTCCAGTGCATGAAAACTGTGGGAAATATTGGCATTGATAATAATTTTGTTTCAAAGGAAGGGGACACGATTGTTCATGTAGTATTTATATGTTCATGTAACACTGATTGTAATGCAGCTCAAAAATTGTGGGGTTTGTTACTGAGGCAGAGAGGCAATGTCAGCACTTTGGTCGGTTTTTCATGGTCTCCAAAGAGTTGGAAAACATATGATACACGATATGTATCATATGTAAATATTGGGTAAATAAAGAAAACATTAATATCCGATATCAATGCCAGCCCAGATTTTTATGTTGGTGCATCCTTAAAGAAGTGTCTATGTTTATGTTAGTCTGTAGTTAGAGCAGTTAGAAACATCTAGGTTAGCATATCCAAACTGTTTTCCTTCCCATTCATTCAGTTTTAACAGGTGTACCTAATAAAGTGAGAAGGGAGTCTACAACTATTATGCTTCAATGGATTCCTCTGCTGCTCTGACTGCTGTTACAATTACCCTATAATTCCCTATTCCATTACAGCTTTTCCCCCTTCTCAGTGACTTTCCTTTTCAGGTCCTCACCTAACCCTGGTTATCTATCCCCACTCTTTCTTTTCACCTTATGCTGCAGTGCTCTTCTTCTCTTTTTTATTTGAAAAAAAACACGTCAGCCCCCTTTCAAATGGATTATTGCTGTGGGTTTCCATTATACCCTCTGCGTCTTATCCGTCCTGACGCCAATCATGATTTCTGAAGTAATGTTACATTCTCCATGTGTTTACATGATCGTCAAGGGCAATGTGATACAGATAAACAGTACAAAGGCAGCCTTTCAAGGAGTTCGTGAGGTAAAATTGTAGAGCTCAATACAGCCATACGCACAAGTTTTTGCCTGTAGCAAGTGAAATTACAAACAGGATTATGTAAAAGTCAAGAGAATACGAATCATATAATCGATGTCTCGTGGGTTTAGAGCAAACAGCCTTGCAACACTGATAGACAAAAGACAAAGTGTACTAGAGAACAAAAAAAAAAAAACTTAAACCTTAAGAGATGGAATAACTGTGTGAATGTCTAGGCCATCAACAGTTATAGCATTACCCTAAGATGAGCCACACTTTTTTCTGCTTTATGGGTAAAAAATTTACTGCATATAGTCCCCTAGGTAGATACACAGAATGTTTTTATATGTCCAATATCTATATATATATATATATATATATATATATATATGTGTGTGTGTGTGTGTGTGTGTGTGTGTTTGTGCATGTATGTATGTATGTATACGTTGGAGGTGGTTGTTTTGATGACATTCATGTGAGTGTTTGTGTCTGTGTGTGTGTTAGACTGATAGGGGTTTCCATTTGTTTCCAAAGGAGGTCAGAACAAGGACATGGGATACCTGTAGCCAAACCCGACTGCATCTACTGTGCAGAGCAGCAAGTGTACAAATTCAGTATTCTGGTGGGCAATAACATGTTCAGCAGGAATATTTTCCAGCTCTATTCTACTTTAGAATTTATCCTTTGTTGCCATGTTTTTTTATTGTTGACTCACAAGGTTTTGCTAACATTTTTGTATCAACAGTAAAAAAAAAATGGCAAAGAAAACAATCTTTTCATAGAGTGTTTCCTCATTTAGAGTCATGGTTTAAGCTTCCTTGTTGGCGAGCATACATCTTTCTGATGGCTAGGACTCCTGAATCATACTGGTGGGTGCTGTTCAGCCTGTGTGCCAAACCAGCAGGAAGCACATAAAATGAGAATTTTAGACAGTGATCAGTAAGGCTAAAAATGAAAACAAAAATTGCTGATGACGCTAGTCTTTCTGCCGTATTATTTGCTGTTATATACCAAATAAATGAAAACATCCATGTCAAAATGCCAAATATAAGTTCAATTAAGTTTCATTCAGTTTATGTACATAGCACAAAGAAACAACAAATACAATCTCCGTGTATCGAACAGGTCCAGTATAGAATGAGTAGATTGATTTAACATGAATTACGTGCATCTCAGTTAAATCCTAGTCAGATTAAGTTGATAATGCCAGTTAGTTCAACATTTTCCGTATTATTAAATCATCATAGATCAACAAATTTTCTTTTGTTTGAAATTAAAATCATAATTATAGCTAATGTGATGATTAATCATCACTTTAGAACAGATTCCTTACATTTTCGGGTTGGACCTACAAAATAGTAGCAGAATGGATTTAAGGCCTAAACTACTAGTTGGATTAAAAAACAACTTAAAACAATCTATTAAGCATAGTTACAATAGTAATAAAAACATCATATAAAGATATGTGTTTTTTTATTTTAACTGATAATGCCAAATCTTTAAATACATAAATATGCTTAATCATTGTCATCTTTATTGCTTAGTTTAATTTCTGTAGAAAATCCCAAAACACCATTCTTAAATCAATAACTTTAGGAATCAGTGCTTAAAATTGGACCATTGAAGGTATTACTATGTTGAAGTATCTTTGCTATTTTACCTGAATTAAAAATAGCATTTTACTAATGTAATAACAATGCTAAATGTGATTTTATATATTGTTATTTTTATGCATCCCTCCATCCACTGACTAGACCCACTTGTTCATCGGGGGCTACGCTGAATTAGACCGTGCACAGTTTTTCTAGAGGCAGCCCTGACCTGTCACCCTTGAAGCATAAACTTGAGTAAAAATTGTATCTGAAATTCTGTAGTTTAAGGTTTTTGCTGTTCTGCTCAACAGTTTAACATTTAACCTGTATTCAGCTTTGTGACAAAAACCTGCTGCCTTTTGTCTGCCAACTGTAGTTGGCAGACAAAAGTTTATGATGGAAATATATCCAAAAAGACAAAATCAAAATCAGTCAAGGTAAAAAAAAACAACTTTTTTTCAGCCAGCTGGCAGGCAGTGCACAGAGAGGTCTGACTTCAAAAGGAAGGTAATTGGGTACATTTCGGACCATTTTGAAATGTAAACTTTTTATGACCTAGGCTGTACTGTGTGCCTTGATGTAGGAACCAAACATAAAATTTAAGTAATAAAAATATTAATATGAAGTTTATACAAAGGTCTTAACTATATATACACATGAGCAAAAGGTTGCAAACACTGCAAGCATAAGAGAACTCACCAACACCTAATTATAACCAAAGTAGTAGCTCAGAACAAAAGAAGCTAAAGTTAACCAAAATACAACAAATCATGAGCGTGTGATTTGAAAAATGAACGTGAACCCTGACTATGAAGAATTTTCCTAAATTCTTAAACTTTTCATAAGATAATAAATTTAATGAAACAGCAGAGTTGAGTTAAATCAGATGTAAACTTTTATTTTACCATATATCGACTGTTCACTGTATGTTTGGTCACATGGTTTGCCTAATATTATATGATAATAATATTATATGATAATAAAGAATAGAATTATTTTTTATGGCATTAAATTATGTTTTCTTACTATTGAAAATGTCGTTTGAGAATACAGGACTGATACTCTCAGAAAGATGAGAGGGCAGAGTTAAGTGCTTTTCTGACCAACAACAAGCCACTAACCAAACACTTTAGTACATAACAACTCTGATTTTGTGTTTATGTAGTTTGACAGTAAAGTAAGCATCTGCTCCAATGTAAATCTTCAGTTTTCATTTGAATTTCAGTTTAATTTCCCAAGCTACACCTTTCCAAACAATACGGCCTAAAGTTATTTTTTCCAGCTTAAAAAAATACATTAAGATTAATTTTATACTCTACATGTAGCTACTTTTTATTCTCTATAGGAAAAACATACTTATTAAAATTGTATAACAAAACTGAAGCTTCAAGGCTGCGGATCAATGTAGCAAATCTGGTTTGATCAATATTTACTCTTAACAATATTATTATCCCTCTAGTATTCTATAAAGTTATTTTAAAACCATTCATTAAGTTAACTATGATTATTCTACAGTTTCTTCTAAAAGGCCCCTGAAAAGAATCTGATGCTTATTATTAGTCCATGTAATTTTTATCATATCTTATAATGGTCACAGATGTTTTCTTTCTTTTGAATAAGATCATAAGACACAGTAAACAAATTAGTGCAAGATAACTCCTTCCAAATTCTTCATTTTGAACTTTAAACATGAAATGTGAACACTCCTGGATGTTCCAACAGGCTAAAAATCCCAAACCTACATTTTAAGCTTTTGTAACGGCCCTGACACCAAACCTTTTGAAAATGCTTGTGTAAATTCTCAGTCATTTGCTTCCATGGCAACCGAAAAACAACCTTAAATTGGATGACAACCAGCCTTTCGCTCAGTTTTTTAAAGACGTTCCGACACAGTATGCAGAAGTCTTTGTCAATTATGTTGCCCTGCACCTTTTGAAAATCTGTTGACCACACTAAAAGGTCTTATAAAAACTTACAAAACTTATAAGTGGACCTCTAACTTATTTCTAAACATCCAGCCAAGGAAAGGGGTTCAAACATCCCACCAGAGTTATGCCATAAGCTTTTAAATAGCTGCTAAAAATGTGTGACAGAGGCAGACCAGCTTAAACAACATGTATAGATAGTGAGTTTATATTAGTGGAATTGAGAAAATCCATTTGAAATTTGGAGGATTTTTGTTATATAATCATTTAACCCTGAAAGGGGAGGATGAGGTCATGTAAACAACGGAACTCTGCGATACTCAAGGAAATCACAGGTATAAAAAGTACTGAGATCCCAGCAATTTTCACAGGGCACCTTTGTGGGAGAACAGAGGTGGTTTCATATTGCTAAAATGCAGGTCTTGTTTCACTGCTGCATTCAGAGAGAGTGGCAGAGGTCATAAAGAGTTACATAGTGCAGCGGGTGACTGCATGAATCACTGAGTGGGAGTTTTCAAATAATACTGTATGTGTGTATGTGTCTTGTTTTCAATAAGAAATATAAATAGAATATTTTTGTATTTGGATGTTACAGTGAATTCCTTCATGTTTTGCATCTTGCTTCATTTCTTGCATATGTACTTCAATTTGTCTGGTGACCCTGTGTGAGGAAGAGGGAGTACGTGGCACATTCGTTGACCTGGTTATCATGTTACATAGTGCCTGAAAGTGGAGACTGGATGGTGTAAGTTTTGTAGTTTGAGGTGCCAATTGAGCTGCGAAGATGGGAATTGAGTAGGGAAATGGGAATAGTCTCCCCCCGCTGGTTTGTAACCTTCATAGTTTTGTTTAGAGCCTTCGGTGTTTATATATATATCATTCACTCCATCAAAACAAGTGTGCATGTCTGTGTGTGTGTAGCATTCTTTTGCCTTAGTGTTATATTTTTTGTTAGAGGGAGCATCCTCTCTTTATGTATGTGGCTATAATTGCATCTGTGGGATGTTTCTATGACAGCATGTCACACATGTCTCCAAGCTCTGGAACTGAATTAAATTAACCCAAATAAAGCTTTATGTGTGGAGTAAGAAGTACTTTAAAGGGAACAGCTGAAAGACAGCTGACGACTAGAAGAGAGGAAGCTCGGTCTCTGTTAAAGCAATGCAACATTATTTCACAGCATTAAACGAAAAGAAAGCTAAAACTTATGAGCGTTTTGGAATGTCAGACCGCTAATGTGCCATGCCCCTCCTTATAGGCTTTCATGGCTGTAGCCAGTTCTCAGATCTTTGGTCGGCCTAGATAGCGACAGCAGCAGCAGCAGAAGCAGCAGCCATTAATGCGATTACAGCTTTTAGTGGGAGATTTTCAGGGCCAATTTTCTTCTGAGGCGTCATTAGTTTGTCCTCTTTTTTTCTCTCTCTGTTGGTATGTCTATAAACAAAAACATACACAAATACATTCAGCATGAACGGACTCAGTGAAACAAGCACAAGTCACACATGAATATACATGCAAACATTCAAGTACGTAGCCTTCTGTACCACGCTTCATCCACATAGGGTAGCCAAACCTAATTTACATTTAGGAAAAACACAAAAGAGCCATAAAATCTCACCATGAAACATCTCCTAAAGCTTTTGTTTCCCCCGTTCCACCACCATTTTCCCACGCACCCATACCCAGCCTTTGTTTTTTTTCTTCTGACAGCATGACACTTTGGAAAATATAATCTCACTCGCCCTGTGGTGTAAGCATTCTCACTTTAACAACAGAAAATGAATTTATTTAAAGGCTAGCAATATTTATCCCTTTAAGCCCCTGTTGTATATTGCTAAAGTATGCGGATGCTTTTCACGTTTAGTCACATTAAACATGTCTGTGTCTTATGTAATTTCAGGTTTTTAGGCGAATGCAAAGTAGTGCTTGATTGTGACATGAAAGAAAAGTTATATCTGAAAAGTCTAGTCTGGATTTGTAGTCAGCCTCCTTATATAAATACTTTGAATAATATCTTTGTTGTGAAGTTAGAGCTTGAAGACTTTTGGCGTATGCTTTTAACCAGTCTAAAGTCATTTTTAGCCTCTGAAGAGTTTTCTTCCAGGGATTAGCTCCAACTCTCCATCATCCCCAAACAACTCCCTGCCTCTTGATGCTGTGCACTACGTTTACTTTGGGGATGTTGTATCTTTGATTTTAACAATTTACTATAATTTGTAATTAATGTTATCTGTGTTAAAGATTAATTGTTATTTAAGTCAAATGTGATTTTAAGGGGGGTTGTTACTGGTATGATGCTATGTGGGGAAAGACAAAAGCCCAACATGTGTGTTGGCATTTATATTTCCCAGCCTGCTTCATGCCAGATTATTTTCCTGTGGGAAGGAATAGATAACCAAAGCAGGCAGATCCTTTGGACTTTTAAAATAAGATTAATGTTTACTTCTATGGGGTTTCGGGTTTCTCAAACCATATTTTACTATACCTCTATTTAATTTATTCTGGTTTTGGTCTGTCATGTAGAATACCAATAAAATACCTTGGTGTTTTAGGTTTTAACCTGATGAATTGAGTATAGGTTCAAGGGGTTTTAATACTTGCACAAGACATTTTAAAGCAGTTTTGTTTGTCCTTATGGCAAAGACCAGTTTGTTTTTATTCAATATTATAAATTGCTCTTTAGTGTTGGTTTCAGTATTCTTTATTATGCTTTTTAGTAACCTTTTGATTAGTGATGCAAGATGGCCATTATAAAATGAAAGCCTCTCTCATTACTATTAGCAGTCAAACAAGGATTTCTCAAAAGACCCATCTTTAATTTAGATCCCACATTTCCCATTTTCTTAGATGTGTCTTGCCATTACTTTTGGCTTTCATCTTTAGCAGGTTCTCATCTGCCATGCTGAATGTGTCTCTGACTATGCAACTCTGCTTAAAAAACCTTGAGGTGCTCCTTAGCACTTCAGCGTGGAAGCTTCATTTCATAAAGTCACCATTTATTAAACCTCAAGGCTAGGTCCCAGCAAAAGCCTATTGAGATATTGAGGTCATCTTGAGGGAAAAGGGAATAAAACATTATCAAATATAGAGGGAGCACGAGAGGCAGCATATATGGTATCCTGCTGTGTTTCATCAAAGTCAAGAAATAGAGTGACACCTGTCCTACAGAGGGAGCAGCCTACTTATGCTTCCAGAAATACAACCATATTACGTATTTTCCTTCCATTGTTTGCAGACCAAGCAAATTTTGTACAGTAACTGTAACACTTTTTCTGATCTTTTCTTTTTTTTTCCCGACCAAGACACTCAGAGGTGCCAACTTTGTTTTCCACTTCAGCTAATGGCTTCCAGAATGTGTTTGCTCTAGTGAGAGTTGGTAATATGGTATATGTTTGTGCTCTTGCACATGTGCTCCTGTTCTTTGTGTGTATTGGTAGGCAGGATGAGCATCCCTTCTGTTACTGTTGGTGTCCCTTCATTTCACGCTCCGGCGGCTTCGCGTGAATCCTCTTCCCTTGGCTCATTATCAGTGCTGTTCAATGAATACGCATCCCAGCAGAATGCTGGGTAAAACTGAATTATTATTCAAGTATGGAGGTCAGTGCAGACGTTATGACTCTCTTTTTGTTTTCTAAAGTTATTACTTTTCCTTTAGAAGTAAGTGAGCAGAATGCAGGACACATCGCTGCTGCAGATTACTTGTTGAGGTATTGAATCTTCAAGCACCTGAGCTAAGATTGATGAGCAGCCGTGAAGCATCTGGTGTCATTATTGGATACTCATTACACTCTTCTCTCATTTTTCTTGGCAGGGTCCAGTGTGCTAGGAGCAGAATTCGGGCCCTTGCCGGACAATATTACAGTGTTGGAAGGCGAAAGCGTCACTTTGAGGTAACTCCTGATCCTACACCTGCACCAAATGATTATATGAAAAACATGTTTGCCCTTCTACCAGCTGCCATGAAGCTTTAATTGCCAAGTCTGAATCTCATAACTTCTGTTAGAAATCCTACAGTGTACCACATTTTTCAGACCATAATTGAATGATATTAACTTTTAAATGACAACAGATTAATTCTACCTTTGTGAGATCCACTCTTAGATATATTCATGGTCACACTGAAAAAATAGAAAGCAAAAGGTTAATTTGGGTATTTGGTGAAACATTTCTGAGTTGTTTGGTCATTTCCTTTCTCAAATAACAGGATATTTTATGTAAAATATCCTCATTTTTCAAAGAGTCAATTGAAATATTCCCTCCATTAAGGTTCCCAGGGCCTTTAGATCAGAATCAGAATCAGAAATACTTTAATAATCGCTGAGGGAAATTACTTTTGTTGCACGTTCCAGATATACAAACATTTTTATATCAATATGTACAACAAACAACACAAAATAATACAAGTATAAAGAGTACCACTTCATAGTCAGTCTTACAGCATCACCTGCTTCTTTTTATTTTTTTTACAGTGTGCACACAGAAATGCTCCAGCCTAGTCAGCCAGCGTAATTTACATTGTCTACACAGCATATTAGACTGGAATGGAGCAGATAGAGCTTGAATTAAAAAGTGGGGCTAACAGGGTCAGTGGAAACATGTAAAAATAATAAAAAATAGAATCCATCTTTAATTAAAAAAAAAAAAACGCTTTTATACTAGCCAGTCGTATAAATTTTAACAATATAAAAAGCGCTTTTGAGACATACTAATAAAGGGGATGCTTTGTTGCAGCTGTATTCCTGACTGTTGTAGTTACAGAAAAGCTGTTATATTATGGGCCTGCCTCCTGCACTGTGATTGGTCCGGTCTTATGAAGACCATATTCTATAGTGTACACAAGGTGATTCTGACTGAAAAATGTAATCTCGGGCTACGGTCAATCTTTTTTCTGCTTTGTCATTGACACTATTCATATGGGACCGCTATCAGACTTCAGTCTGAACATCTCAGAACATCAAA
>JAUZNJ010119329.1:0-45229 GCA_034780135.1 Jordanella pulchra | reverse complement strand
ATGTGTGTGTGTGTGTATATATGTGTGTGTGTGTGTGTGTGTATATATATATATATATATATATATACGTATATGTGTATATGTATATATATACGTATATGTGTATATGTATATATATACGTATATGTGTATATGTATATGTGTATGTATATGTGTACGTATATGTGTATGTATATGTGTATATATGTATATGTTCCTTTTTAAATGAAAACTGAATGTAATCTTTATTCCACTTTACAAATTTGTGTTAATGCTAAAGCTTGAGCTGTAAACTTTGGACTATATATTACCTGACCACACATCTGTGAAGGTTCTCAGTCATCCAGGTCATGGTCAAGCTTGGAAAGTTAAGTTTAGGCAATTGGACGTGAAGTTTTCTAGAAGATGTTTCACCTTTCATCCAAGAGGCTTCTTCAGTTCTAACTGATTGTGGGGAGCACTGAGATTAACGTAATGTAGGTGTGACAAACAAATTGGGAGAAGGGGGGACAAAAGGCAGAAAAAAAAGGTGACTCTGATCCCTCCTTCTGGATGGCCCATGGGGACCACCTGGGGTTGTTGATGGTCGTTAGGGAAGTTCTCATGGGTTGTCAGAGTGGTTTCGGTCACATGTCACTTTGAAGAGCGAGTCAGGTAAGAGCAGGAGAGAGGTGAATTTTCTGGGTATGGTTCCTAAAAGTGCTTTGTACGTAAGTGACAAGTTATGTCTGAGACCACCTCCTCTGTTAAGTGATGATTTTTTTCCAGGTTAAGGCTAAAGAATGCTCGTTTGAGGATAACATTTTGTAAAGAATTTCTCAGTGGTGTTTCTCCACGTCTGTTTATTACAGTATCCTTTTTTACTCCCTGTGCTGTACATTAAGGCTTATAAGCATATATAAGTGAGAAAGGAGTTACTGATCATCTTCTCCAGTCTCAACATGGTGTCCGTATCAGAGTGCATTCACAAGCAGACCTGCTACCCTCCAGTAATCTAGGATTACATTCAGCTAGTCCTGAAGCTGATGTCCCTTTAACATTTTTATATCTATATCTATATATATAGATATATAGAGATATATCTATATATAGAGATATAGAGATAGATATCTCTCATTTAGAGGGATAATCCAACAAAAAGACCTTTTCACTTCCACCTTACAGTTTCTCAGTGATGTGAGTCACAGGCTGGTCAACACCTGGAGCATTTTTTTCCTCCCACTCTCCACAAAGTCAAAAGGACAAGTTTTCTTTTCAGTTATGAATTGCAGGTCAGGGATGAGAAGTAACCTGGACTGTTTCTGAAAAGTAAGGGAAGGGGACCATCTGCGCTTTTCTGCTGCACTGGATGCAGTCTCCATGGCAACATGGCGCTCCCGCAGTAAAATCTCGATAAAGATGGTCTGTTCCCCCGCCCCCAACCCTGCTTATGCACAGAGGCATCTCGCACACTCTCAGAGGAGGCAGGATGCTGCACATGTCTCAGCTGTCCATGCAATTTCTGTTTAGGTCTTCTCCCATAATCTCTGACATAAGGTGGAAAAAAATGAATAAAATGTTAAATAAGGAAGCTCCCCCGTTTTTGTCTTAATTTCCTGTTATTTTTTATGTGAGTGTTTATTCCAACTATTCCAACTAATCTAACGCTGCAGCGTAGCACACAGAGCTGAGCTCTGTTTGTCAGTCTTTCTAGCCATATCATAGACCCCGGCAGGGTTTGATGATTTATCTAAAATGTTTTGTCCATCGGGTTTCCTTCACCCTCAATCTTTAAGTGAGAGAAATACATTTTACGTTGAGACACATAAATCAACCCCCACTTTCTATTGAACGCTGTAGATTTTTTAATTTTACTTCCTCTCATAGCCTATTCCAAGGAAAACAAGGAAAACAGCCAGAATGTGGAGTGTGATCGGAAATTGAAAAGGGAAAAAAAAATCTGTCTCTTTGTTGCCATCTCCTCTCTGCTCAGCTCATCTTTCGCACTATTGGACCGTTGAGCACCCTCCCATTTTTACAGCAGCCACTCAGCTTGTTTGAGCTCTCTGCATCTTTTTTTTTTTTTTTTTTTGCCTCTCTCTCCTTCCCAGTCGCTTTTGGTTCCTGCCAGTTCACACACACAGATGTATTAAAGCCAGATCCCTAACCGCCTTCTCATCAGTCCACTCTCACACACACCCTCATCCCACCTTCTGTGTGGGGTGCGTTTCTTTAGCTTTGGCAATGCCAGGTTTAGCAAACGGATATCACTCTCCTTGGAGGAGAACATACTGAAACTTCCTCTCCATTCCTAAAGGACACACTGTAAGTGATTCTTTCCTATCCTTTCTTGTCATCCTCACTACATGTTCTCTTCAATTCTCAAAACTGACACCATGCACATTTTTTTACTCTAATGGAAGGTAAAAATCTCTCCTCCTGCTTTTAATGGCCTCCTCTGCCCTATCTTTACATTTCACTGTCTAATAGCACCCTTTGTTGTCTGTATGCAAAATAACACTGCGGCCCATTTGTGCCCCTTAAATGCTTTGTACTGGGCAGCAAGCAATGAATGCATCCCTCATTCATTTAACTCTTTCTAAAGGAATGAGATTGTTTTTATATATAAAAAGCAGATGCGATGTGATTATCCATCCAGTCCTGGTCTATATGTGATATTTTGGTGGGAATTGCTCATTCCAGGAAACTTTATTATATCTGAAATATTGCCTTGGAAAAAGTCTGCAAAAAGGGTTGAAATGCAGTGCACTATGCACCTTTCTGAAAATATTTTTTACCACTTAGATTCTGTCTCATCTAGTGAGCTTTAGTTAATTTTTACCCTTTTTGATTTTAAATGAATGTATATTACCCCGCCAAAATATTGATTCCACATGTTCCTATCACAAACTATTGTTATGTTGGACTTTTATATTTAAACACAAAGATAAATCAGAGGGAAGAAGGAAACATACATAGAAAGATTAGAGAAAGTGTGGCACTCGTGCATATTTATCCATCTTCAAGTGGATCCTCAGAAATAAACTCCAATCTAAATAACCACCTTCAGAAATCATCTGCTTTGTAGATAAAGTTCAACCATTCATCTCAATCTGACCTAAAATTTCTTTCTTTAATTTATCTCTTTATAAATTCAGCTGTTCAAAAATTAAAGAGGAAGCATTGTGATGAAAATCAAGACACACAGAAAGCAGATCAGGATACAGTGTGGAGGAGTATTTGATTATAAATATATATTTCAATCTTTAAATTGTTCCACAACCTGTTCATTCCACCCAAACTGGCAGGATGGATAATAAAAGAAGCAACAAAGTGACACATGTTTATTGTAAGGCACCAAGGTTATCTCTGGAAGATTATCAAGAATAAAGGCATCAATAGATAAATCCATGATAAGTCTGATTTTGTTTTAGCCATGTAGGTGACAGTGTGGGTAAAAAAGGGGCTCTAGTCAAAAATGGACTGTTTTACAGGCATTTAAAATGTTATATATGGTAAAATATCTCCATAAATGCTGTGAATAATCGGCTACATAAACCAGAGTTGATGACAATATGAACAGAGTTGATTACAGTCAAATCCTGGAGGGAAACCTGATAGGGGGCCTGGGGCAGAGGTTCAACAGGTAAACCACTAAAAATACAGCCAGACCTACGAAGGGAGCAGGGTATATTTAAGTGTTAGAATGGTCTAGTCAAAATACAGACCTAAAGCCTTAAAAATTGCTCTTAACAAAGGCATTCCCTTTGAACTTGAGCTACTGTAACTTGCATAGAAGAAAGGAGAACAACTTCATACCCTAGATGTGCAAAGCGCTAGTAGCAGTCAGCAGAGTAAAAGGTTGTGCTTTCATTTTTTACAGTGAGGTTAGCGGATGAGGAGGGTGCTAAATGCATTTAGGCTACACTATCCACTTCACACTTGGAAAGAAAACAAACAAAAAGAAAAATCAATTCACAGCTGTGGTCAGCCACACTGAATCTGTATGAAAACCAAACGTGTGGCTGCAACATGAAAAAGCTTGAATAAATCAGCTAACATGGATGTGTTTTCCCAACTCGACTAAGACTCTGCTGATGCAGATGTAAGCAAAACCTTACATGGACTTTGGAGCAGATGCTATGAATAGAATATTACGGCAGGATTTAATCAGCGGACGACTGCAGCAGAACACTTTCAAAGATGGATGAGCTAATAGGCTGGACTGATGAGCGGGGACATTTGTGTAAACGTTAAAATGGTGACCCGATGGAACCTTTAGTTGATCCGGGCTGAGCAAAGGCTGGAATGTCCAGCTGGAATGGGAGGAATGTCCCAGGAACTGCATGGAAGTGGTGGGAGTCAGGCGAGCAGAGATGTAAACCTAGCAGTGAAATATGATGAATGGTTGCCAGCGTCGCTGTAATGATAGGATTTTCTGCTCTGTTTGTGCTGCAGCTATATTTACCTATTTGCTTAGCTCAATATCAGACAGCTGCTTCTTCTTCTTTTTTTTTTTTTTGGAAATCACTGTTTCTCTCATGCACTGTCTATAACAGTACTTTTGTTATTAATTACATTAGCATTACATGTTTTTCGAGAGTTAGGGGCACTTACTAAACCTTGGTCATCTTGGCCAATGTTTCCTGTATGTTTATGGTGAAGCAGCTCAGATGTTCCTTAACTTTTCTTTCTCAGGAATCTATGTCAATGTTTGAAATGGCCAGCACATAAAACAAGTCCCAATCAAACAAATTGAATCTAATTTAGTAACACTTGACAAAGAGAATGTGTTTGTAAAATATTTGGTTGGAAATTTGGAGCTCATGTTGGGGTTGGTGAGGGTTGGTGTATTGCTCTCACCAAACACAATAAAAACAGATTACTTGTAGGGTTTAAATTAACTTTTTGTACTTTCTTTATATAATGCTTTAGATCAAACACTATTGACAGGACAAGACTCGGGATTTGATTTTCCTTTTCTTGCCTTAAAACACCAAAGTCATGTAAGAATTACAAACTTTTATGTTTTTCAAAAAATCTACAGCCTTCTGCCACATAAATCCGAATCATTTTATGTAATGAAATCTAATCTTTACTCAAAGCTTTAAGGTTTATTACTCAAGGGGGAGAGCAGGTTCAAACAAAGATTTTTGCTTATTAAAAGAAAGAAAAAAAAAGGTTAATGTAAATAGAAATATATCTAACAACCATTCAATATTTGCTTCAATATGTTTTACTGTAAATGTCTTAAGTTTAAACAACATCTCTGCAAGGTCAGAGGAGCAGAATGTGGTAAAGGTCGGGTAAAGTCTGAATCATGCCGATTGGTTAAGCTTTTGAAATATTTGCAGTCTTCAAATCTGATTAATGCTGACCTTAAGGAACAAGTACCTGTAAATGCTTCTGATATCCGAGGAATATTGTCTTGTATTTCCCTCACAGAAACATGCAGTTTGGTTTGGAAGCAGTTCGTTTTTTGGTATTTTTGTTTTGGTCCACCATGATGTTGCAGTTTGCAGATGCAGGGGATTTTTGCACTTAGAGCTACTTCCACCTCTGCCTATGATTTAGTTTGCAAAATGTATGGACCGAATATTGAATTTCTCACTAACACCTATGTTAGCGAGCAGCTAAAATAATGAATGACTTTTATCTGTGTCACTTGAAATGTTTCATTTATCGGTAAGCTTCATTATATCCTATTGCTTTTTAAAAAAACAGGCATTATTCAGATTTTTCCTTTAACCCAGTCGTCACCTTCTTCCACCTCCTCTGGAGTTTAGGAGCTGTATTATAAACAAGCAGAATGTGCCACAAGATACACTGAAAACTCTATAGGTCATGGTTTCACAAGCTACATGTAAAATGGTCAATTGCACACTAACTAAATGTCTTATTCAGAGTGTGGTATATAAAATGTTCATGTTGTCTCCAGGTTTTTTCTTACTTTTAAAGGACCTCTATTTTTATTGGAACTGGTTTTGAATTTCCTTTTTACCCAGAAGATGAAACATGCAGTAATAGCGGTGTATACCTGTTTGTCTACCGTTATAAACTAGGTGGACACAGACGCTTCCTGTGACACAGTCACTGCTCAGCTCGGATCACACAAGCTGATAATTTTAGCTGCCCTAATGTCACTCCATCGCTCACTGTTTGTTGACAGGGAAGCAAAAAGGTACATCCCTCTTGCCAGGCGACTGCATGTAATAAAAGTCTATGTTGTTTGTCAGCAGGCCAGCATTGCTGTTTTTCTGCCCCGTCATCGTGGCAACAGTTTAATGACAGGCATGATGATGCTACCATTACAGCCAAGTTGCTTAGGTGTTTGAACAGCCTTAATACTCTGAGCAATAAAAGTCTTTGAAGTGCCATTGATTCAAAAATAATTGATGAGATCCTTGAATGTCTGAATTCAGATTGCATCAAATCAGATGATAAATTCTTATAACAGTTGTTTTGGACATTTTATGCTGTTTAAATTATAAGGATTAAAAATTTGAAAAGGTATTTCATAATATTTCATATTTATGAAATAAATCAGCTGAAAAAACAAGAGTATGTTATAGATGTAGACGTACCAACAAATGACCTACCATCAGGTGGTAACAGGAAGGTTGAAGAACATTTATCAAAGAAGTTGGGAACAATATTTAAGATTTATTGACAAGAGGGGATAAAGACAACCAGCAGATGTCTTCATTCTTCAATAACGTTTTTCAGTTCAGAAGATACCAAACCTTTCAGAGTAGATGTAAAACATTATGAGTGTCAAAAATCTCCCACTACACAATACCTGCTAAAACATTACCGTGAGGAAACTTGGTGTTGGCAGCATCATGTCAAAGGTTCCTTTTTTTTCTTCAGCATTGACATAAAGCCGTGATGGAGTAATCAAAGCATATCCAGGCTAAATTCATACCTTCATTCCATTGAGAATTTTATTAAGTCTGAAAACTTTGGTAAAATATAAGGCAGCAAAATATTGTTCTAACTCTGACTCACTGAACAACAGATAACGGGTAAAGATAATTGTAAAATGGAAATGATGAGATTATTTTCTTCTACTTCACAAATATATTAATGCAAATTGTTGCTATTATATTACTACATGATAAAATCAAGGGTAAAAATCTTCAGTGCTGTGAGATCTGTTTTTATAAATGTAAAGCGCTTCATAAATAAAATGCATTATTATTATTGATTTTTAGTGTGAACTACTAAATTATGAATACATGTACTATAATAAGTAATATTAATATCCTTCACTCCATCAGCATAATTATGGTCGAATAAAAAAATGCTGATTCTCCACCATTCTTTTTAATGCATGATGTTGATCTGTGGAAGCAAAAAAAAAAAAAAAAAAGCCCACGGCAAAGCTCTGTTGTTTCCACATCATACTTGACATGACTTTCTTCTGTGTATTCAGCTCTTACATAAACTCTTCCTTTGACCTTTTTTTCTTTTTTCTCTCTGAAATCTCTCATGTTATGACAAAGTCCTAAATTCTTTGCGTTTCCCTTCAACACAACTAGTCTGATACATTTCCACCTACGTGAAACATCACTGTGGTCTGGTTTCAGTACTGACCAAACTATCTGTTGGTGTTAATGTTGTTTGACTCATGGCTTTTATTCCTTCGGTTATTTAAAGAAACAAATTATTTCAGGGTCACTTCTTCTACCCTGTGGCACAGGCACTTTTTCACTGAACTACTTCCAAGCGTATGGTAAGAAAAGTGGGGTCAGCTGATGACAAGAAACATGAGGGGAAAAAACTGCATTCTTCATGTACTTTTTCTTCTTTAATATTTTAGAAACATTTCCATCCATATGATCTTGGCCATAAAAGCTTATGAATATTCCACTTCACTTCAGATGTTTCTTGTAAAATCAGTGCAAGAATACTGAATTTTATTGTAGGGAGACTTTGTTTGAAATACACATTAATTTCAAGGCAGGTGAGAAATTGTTTATTTTGTTTAAAGTCGTCATGTATGAGGAGGCTGTTACAGACAGTCTGTATTAAAATAAAGAATCTGCATTACAGTATATACTCTGAGAGGCAAATGAGCTGCATCTGGGAGTCCATCTGAGCTGCTCATGTATCTATTAATCAAAGCTCTCCGGCTGGAACTTGATGTCTGCTTCAGTGCTTTTCATTCCATAGTCTCTTAATAAATTTCTACTTCATCAAGGGATTGAAATAAAGTAATTTCACGACTACAGAAGTGATTTTTCTTTCCCCCCACGGGACAAGTTGGCTAAACATAATTTGTGGTACCTGGCAAAGTCTGTTATGTTCACTAGATAGTAGTAATATGAAATTACTTATGTTTTCTTTAACAAGAGCCTGCTTGTTGCCACATCCTGTCATATGGACTAAATTTATGGAGCGCACAACTTAAAGATTTCTCTCCAACAGATTTCCTCATCCGTGTTGTGGCTCTGCAGCCCCTCCAGAGTCACCTTGTGCATCTTCAATATAGACAAGTCGGGAATCAATCCGAATCCCTAACAGGCTGAAACTGTGCACACTAAGACCTGGCATTTACACAGGGATGTGATCACTTTAGAGGGCCATTTTGTAAAGGACTTTTTTACTTTTTAAAATTACACTTAATCCCCCTTTTCACGAATTTCTTGCATATTAAAAACTGCATGTTTATAGTTCATAACTACAGAGTCTCGATCAGGAATGTGGAGTTAAGATACATGTGAGATTTTGTTTAAATCTAATTCCCATCACTATCAGCTAAGTTAAAGCTTTTGTTTAAATTTGATGTCAACAAACTCTAAAACAACAAAAGTTGAGTGGAGAAACATGAGAAAAAGCAGAAATGACCTTATGTACTGTACAGGTGCACTTTGGTGTTCAAGCATTGCTTTTGGTAACCTGTGTTGTGATAAGCTAAATATTTGTCTATTCACATAATTTATTCTTCCACACCTGTTTTGCCTGAAGGCAACTCTGTCATTAAAACAGCCGGTTAACTCTAAGTTCAACAAAAACATTGGATTTCCATGAACAGAGATGTTCAGTACAAAAATCTATTTGCGCTGATATTAGGTGCAGGAACTACATCAGAAACCATGCGTTGGGATGTTATTGCTACAGGATATGCATCTGTAAGATGTAAGGTAATTAACTTGCCGGGATTTCTGAAATGATGTTTGAATTGCAACATTTAGCTAGATGTCTATCCTCGGTAGCCTTTTGCCATTTCTTTAGCTGGTATAACTGCTTTCTAAAATAGTATGCACTGCTGGGAGCACGTGACCATCAGTGGTAAGAAGAGGATGAGAACTGATAGCTCTATATTTAGACATATATATATGTGAACGCTTGAGACCGGACTGTGCAGGAGATCAGAGGGGTGCCGGCCGCTTATGACATGAGAAAAACCAACACCTTTAACATTAGAGTAATTCTGCCGGCGGCAGTGTTGGTGCTGAATATTAATGTTTATCTATGCTCACCAAAGGCATAGATGTCATTTGATTTCATTTTAATTTGAGGCTTTTATTGATTTATTTGAACAAGTTCAGAGAATTTTAAAAGATGACATTGTTTTTAAAATCCTTGAATATTTTTGAACACAGGTTGTTGTATCTCAACAAACTATGCTTAAAAGTCATATCTGTATGCAAGGCATTTATAGAAGAAAAAAATAACTGCACCATTTTTGTTAGATTATTGAGAAGCCTGTTGATGTAAAGCAAATATGTTATTTCTTTGCAATCCTCTAAGTGAAATGCATCAAAACCTTAGTGTGTAGCAGCTCAGTAAATCTGAATAATCCAAACTTGTCCACCTTAGTCTTGTTTCTTAAATTCACTGACATTCTTTGTTATGTAGATTTTCAAAGTATTACAGTGGTTAACACGGTTGTCTTGTAGCAAGAAGGGTTTGAATCCCAGTCTCGGGGCTTTACCTACATTGATCCCTTCGGGCCCTCCAGCTACCTCCTACCTTTAACTGAAAAAACTGAGAAAAAAAATCAAGATGGGACCAAAACATAATGTAAACCATGACTTTCTCTGAGAACTCTAAATAGACACTTTTTATGTTTACCATCTGTCTTATACCTGTCCCCTTTGTTTTTTTTCATTCTTTTATTTTAAGAAATGTTCCTTACTCTTATTTACATATTAGGGATTATTTGTTGCAGACGGTTTTATACCAGGGTGTGTAGGAAGACCACTGGACAATCAGATCTCTACCCAACAGCCAGAAATTACAGACATGAAGTAAGATCTTAATACTGTGTTGCACATTCTCTCACATTGGGAAGAAAAGTCCTGCTTGCATTTTGCAAAGACATGTATGATATCTCAAGTCTAAAATTTATTTGCATACCTTTTTTTATAATTGTACATAAAGGCACATACATTTTGAGAAAGGATTATAACTTTTACCACTATAAAACACTCAGGCAAAGTCTTTTGAGGTACATCTGGAAAATGTTCAGTACATATAGTGGTAGTACATCATTAGGTAGAAACCTTTGAAACAGTTTTAGTTGTTGTAGCCAAGGTGTGATGCAATGTTGTTGTCGCCCAGCTACAAGGTTAGATGTAGGGCAATGATTCAGGGAAAAGGGCCAAGAGAAACTAATTAAAACATCTGGGGAAGAGCACAGAGATGCAGACAGACCAGATAAAATAACTATCCCTGCAAGGTTCTTCTTTGGGAAAACAAACACCTTCAATATTTTGCAAAAAATATATTTTTGTGTGTTTTTAAGACAGGAGGACCAACCTCTAGCATCTGAGCCAACCTACTGTACTTGCTTACCTAAATAAGTAAGCATAATGCAGCATATAAAGAATATAGCATATGGCATAATGCCATTATAAACATCTTTGAAAGCAAGAATTAGCTGCACAAGTTTGGATTTATGGAGAAGCAATAGGTTCATAATCCACTGTTATATACCTACCCCCGGTAGGGGTGGTAAATAGCTAATGTTCTCAGATATTATTCGGTCTGTCATATATTGTTTATAAACACACGCCCTAATGGCTGTGTGTTAGAACAACAAATAAAAGTGTGAATCGGGCACAAATCATGGTCAAACAGATTATTCTGCTCATATATAGAATAAATTCACCACAAGCTCCTTTCAAAATATGAGTTTATTAACAAAAATCATTAAGCTCCAAGTCATGTTAATGACGTAGTTCTGTTGGCTTCCTTTTGCCAAGACCTACAGTATGTGCTGGTGCGGTTTGCCAGTGTGATCAAGACAAGCTCTTCCGAATCTTTGTGACCAAAAAAAGTTTGCCTACCCTGTTCAGGTTTAGAGGAGAGTTCCTGTCCCAAGTGGAAAAGTTCAGGTATCTTGAGGTCCTGATTACAAGTGAGAGGAGACTGGAAGATCGACAGACGGAGGGGCGCGGCTGCTGCTGTAATGCAGATGTTGCTCTTGTGGTTGAGAAAAAAGGCCGTGGGTCTATGTTCCTACCCTCACCTGAAATCATGAAATCCTGATAATCGCCGAAAGAACAAGAGCTCAAATACAAGGAATTGAGCTTTATCAGCAGAGTGGCTGTTTTGGATGACCCCTGGATGCTTCCCTTGGGAGATATTCCAGGCATGTCCCACTAGAGGGAGGTCCAGGGGAAGGCTGGAGAGACTATGTTTCCTGCTTGGCCCCAACACCTGTTTCATGTTCGTTTTGCAAAAATGCTTCAGTTTTGTGATTGGCAACTCAATAGATTATTTTGTGCAGCCATTAATTGTAAATATAGATTCAACATTTAGCCCTTAAAATTGTCTATTAATAATTTAGGTGTGTTTAGTATCCTTGCTCTGTTGGGAGTGCTCTCTTTACAACTGGAGGTTTTCAATGGTGGTTAATGCATCCATCATTGGCAACTGTTCCACTAGCTTCAGTGAGTTGAAATAATGTGAGTTTTGCTATCAGCATAAGTTCAAACTAAGCTACAGTTCTCATGCATTATTTGGAAACAGTTTACATGTTCAGTTTTATTTTCCAATCTCTGCATGTTTCCATCAAATGAAGGATGTTGATTATCTGTTGAAAGTTGGATTCTCCCTTTTTTCTCTTTTGATCCCATCTCCCTTCCGCTCCTCTTCCTCTTGCTTTAGCAGCACAATGTTATCCGTGCTCAACCATAGCTCCCTATATCACACCTATTCACCCTATTCCTCTCATTGCACCCTCTAATCCTCTCACATCCCTTTAACTTCTTGATTTCTATTCTTTTATCCAGAAAATTTGAGGTATTTATATCTCTGAAACTTTGCAAGATTAACTTACATAACCAAGTCAGGCTTAAGTGTGTTTTATTATCAATTTATTTTATTGCTTTTATTTTATTTGATAAAGTAGAATGGTGCATAAAATGATGGCATTTTTTTGTTATTATTAAAAAGAAACATGGAGAAGTATTTCGATCTTAACTCGGGTTGCATATCTCTGCTGATGAAATGCTGATATCACCACTATCCACAGACCATAATGCTACCTATTATAGGTTATACATAGTATTTTTTTATTCATAGGCTTTTGCATTTAGGCTCAAAAAGGTTATTTTTGGTCTCAACTCACCAGAGTATCTTCCTCGTAATGTTCCCTATGCCCCCTCTATTGCTTATATCAAATGCAAGCAGAACCTCTCATAGATCTTTTACAGATTGCTTTTTCCTCACAGATCCTCTATATTTGTGTGGTACATTATTAATAGGGGTCTTGTCATATAAATCTCCCTTCTGAGGAATGGATGTCTGCAGCTCCTTGAGGTTTTGGAAAGAGGTTTTAGTTTATAGATCAAACAGTGCTCCCTGTTTGATAACCTAACCCTGTTTTTACCTTATTTCTGGCCAGTCTCCTTTGTGTCTTTGTCTTCAAGATGGATTTTTCACTAATGTTCTTTAGCAAAAATCTGAGGCTTTTTACAAGGCTGTTGTGATAATTGCTTAAATTAAACTACATACCTGGGGCCTCTCTTTGTTGAATACTTCTGCATAGATGTACAGTATAAAAATCAATACTTACCCACATCCACTCTCTTAACTGGCTTTTAGTTTCTTGAGAAAGAAATTAAACATTTGAATCCAGGTATCACCAATCAAAAGCTTCCCCAGATTAGCCTTTGCATCAAATTCTTCCTTATTGTTACTGTCATCTGTTTCAACATTCAAACGTAGCGCAATCTTCAGCATTATACTATTTTTTTTTTCTATCATTACAACATATCAAGGCTGGAGGGCAGAAATGTCTCCAAATTACTTTTTGTAAAGTGATTAAAAATACATGTTCTCAATACTGCTTATTCAAGGGGGAAATTATTTGCTCAAATCAGTTTGGAAATACCCCATGAAAAAAGATTAAGCAAAAAATGTTCAGAAAGGTTAATGAAATAACGAAATACCTTAAAAACATTGTCGCATCGTAGGTTCCTCATGAAACAAATTCCTTGCAGACAGCTGCAGTCTGTACGATCTACGTGTTGTGTGCTCATCCTCTTATCCACGACTTCCTGTTACACACACAACAGCAGTCTGCATGGCCATGAGTTTTGAATGATGGGGGGGGGGGTTAGAAAAGGTATGGGAGGAACCAGCGGAAGCAGTGCGGGGGAGGAGGAACGACTGGACTCAATCCGCACAGATTAACTGCAGATTGATGGGGTGAGAACCGTCACCTTTTGGCCCAGATTATGTTCTGACCACACCATAAGGACACAATGCTTTGGCAGGGAGTGTAAATTTTATTTTATTTGCTATATTGCCTTATAATAACAAATGTATTCACACCCCTTGAAACTATGAACATATTTCACTATTTAATCCAAAATTCATGTTTTATCAGGGTTTTAAATGATGAACCAATGAAATGTTAAGCATGATTGTTGAGTGAAAAGGAAAATGAGACATGAGACATATTTATAAATACATATCCGAAAGTGTGACATGCAGTTTTATTCGTTCTCATTTATCTTAGTACCCAATCATGAAATTCAGTTAATGTTTGTTAAATACAGTCTGTCTACATGTATTTTAATCTCTATATAAATATAAAGCTTCCTTGAAAGTCTCTGAGTTTTATAAGATCACAATAAAGACAACAGAATACAAGAAAAAAGTTGGGAAATAAAATTGTGGAGAAGGAAAAAGAACTTTGAAAATGAACTTATGGGCTTGCATCCAAATTGAATAAGCATTTCTGCTTGCATTTTCTCAAAAGGTACAAAGGCTAGGCTAAATACAGGGTAACCAGGAAAGAAACATATGGAAAAACAAAGATCGTCAACGCTACACTAATATGGTTTAAATCAAAGTAAATTTACACTTTAGAATGGCCTAGTCAAAGCTCAGAATTAAATACAACTGATAATCTGGGGCGAAATATGAAAACTAGCAGTCACAGATCCTCTTCATTCAGTCTGACTGAACTTGTTGAGAAAAGCTGGATGAGCTGCAGGTGTAACTGCTAAGAAAAACAAATCTATGCAGTAACGCAGTGATGTCCACATTCATTAGTCTTCTCATCCCCAACTTGGTGGCATTGGAGCAGAGACGCCTATAAAACTTGTTGGACATTGATCGGACCCGTATGAAGTGAAGTTTAAAACTGTTGGTAGAGTTTAAAGGAGACTGTGTTCACAGTTGTTAAATATCAAGTTGTGATAAAGTAAAATGGATGTGGACAATTTTTCCAGGATCTTTAACTGTCAGTGTTTTTCTTATCTGTTCGTCTCTGTTTAAATAAGGTTTTTGTTCCAAATATATATATTTTTTAATTGGCTAAACAAGTAATTATATGTCACTATGCTATGCTCCTGACTGTATGCTTGACAAATGAAGGGGTAATGTTTTTCTCTAAAAAAAAAAAAACAACAAACAACATATCTGGAGGTAAAAAATAGTCTAAACAATTACAATTAGTTTAAAAACTCGTTCCATCCAACTGTTGTATTTTTTTTAATGATAAAGACTTCACATGTTATAATAAAGCAGCAGGTTAACATGTATGCTTAGACTGGAAATTGTTCTCTTTTTGTCTCCACCTCTCACTCCCTGTCGCCAGCACAAATTGTTGCCCTATGATGCAATCTGTCATCCCCACTAGCCTTGGTTCCCCAGCCAATCAGAGGGCGGCAGTAGGAGGGTACCCAGTCGGCTCATGCTTGAACACAGCTCCTACAGTAGGAGGGCCTGTTTAAAATCCCAGCCCCACCCTCTGTTGTCATCTGGGTTCAGCCTTTTTTCAGTGTGTGTGATTTTATATGGTAGTAGGAAAAGCAAGGGAAGAAAAAGGAAAAGAGATGAGAGTGAGCAGCAACGTGTGAGTCACGGCGACATTCCCACAGAGCAGCTATGAAGCCTTCTAGACGGTTGTTGTCCTCTCTGCTAACAGTAGGTAGTGACTCTGTCAACTCTGTCTCTGTCTTTATATTCGTGATGCCTGCATGTGTGACTTTAGAGTCTTCTGATTGGTGTTTGCACAAGCTGTCAGCCCATATTTGCTGGCATTGTACAGGTGCATCACAGTGACCAGAAGCAGAAGGAAAGATGCTTTTAATGTTTTTACTCCGTCTGTCCCTCTCCCATGATCTGTTGTTGAAATGTCAGGTTAAAACTGAACTTCCTGTTTCTTTCTTTCCATGTATAGAGCATTAAGTGTGCGTGGATTTGGAGAATCATACTGTTGCATAAATACAAGAGGAGAGGTTTTAGATCTCAAAGGGAAAAAATGAGCTACTTTTGTATTCTGCAAAGCCGACAGAGAATGGTGGCATTGTGTGCCTGGGTGTTAGCTTTTTGTTCCAAGCAAACCAAATGCTGGACACAAGCACTGGAATACACACCCATAAACAGTTCAGTTACACACACACACACACACACACAGTCTAATCCTGAAAGTTTTGGTGAATTACTCAGTACTGAGGTCACCTGCAATGTTGCTGCTGTTTCTCGGTGAGCATCATACCCCCGGGAAACTAAAACACTCATCATTTTTATGATGTCAGTTGACAGCTCCCAGAAAGATCCGTCCTTTTATAAATACATTGGCTTTTTTTACGCTTCCTGCTTGTGAGAGCTTGGCATGATGCTTCCCCACTGTTTGGGCTGCAGAGCCTAAACTCAAATCTCCACGCCTTCAATCATTTCAGAGCCTGACAGTCAACCGGTCATGGTTACTTAGGAGCATCAAGTTAGACAATTTTGCCCCACTTTGGAGTTTAACTGAGCATGGATAAATGCACAGAAATATTTGCACTCTTCAGACAGCATTTTAAAAGATATCTAGAATGGTTTTCACTTCTTCACCGATACGAAACAAAAGGTGCTGCATGTGTTGTCTTTGCTGCCCTGCACATCTGTTTTTAAATGCTTTTCAGCTGTTTTATGTTATTGGAGCAAAATCTGTTTTACTGTGCATTTTTATGCATGACTCTGACATTTTAAGTGAAAATTTAAATGAAAGAGGCATTTATGGTTTTAGCCGCTAGTGCCACTAAAAGCAAACGGATTCAATTAAAATGTATTTAGTCCACATTTTATTCGTATTTGAGACAGAAGATATGAGAAAAATATTCTGTATAGTTCTTAAAGGTTGTTTTTATAGATGGATGGTGACCTAAATATTCTTGCTATTCGGCTTCAGTTAAGTTTTGTTATTTTTCGTTTGGAATTAGGTGTTGACTTTCAATGAGCCATTTTAGACATAATTGCACATTAATCTACTGCAATCACGGTCACTCTGCTTGTATGTTTACAGTCCTAAGTATTTTCCTTTGCTTGCTTTCCTTTTAAAACACTTGACACCTTTCCTTTCTGGATTGTCTCGTATGAAGATGTAGCTTCATCAATCAACAGCAAGCGGTTCACTCGTCCTTTCTGAAGGAAATAATGCTCATCATATTATTCCATGTTTGCAAAGTAGGGATGGTGTGTTCAAAGTGACCTCTCAACTGTTGACCTATCGATAGAAATTACCATTCAACTTACTATCTTGAAAGCATCTAAAAAGTAAACTAAAGCTTCTGCATGCCTATGTAGACAAGTGTGTTACAGCAGGTTTTTCTTGATTTTTTCCTTACTTGGCCGAAGAAAACCAAATGCAGTTTAGTTAGGGACACAAATTGATTTTTTGTATTTGTAGTTTTGTTGTGAAAATTATCTTTACTCATAGAATCAAAAGTTAATTGGACCAAGTTCAGCTTCCTGAGGAAACACAACAGTAAAGCAGCTGTCATGCTGCTGCGTATCCTGCCATGCAAATTGAAAAACATGCATTTTCTGGTTTAAATTCAAGTAAATTAATCACATTTTGTAGATCAGGTCCTGTCTAATCTTTGAAGCATGTATATAGAATTCATTTCTCTACTGCATCAGGATGGGGTTTAGTAGTGTTGTCATGAGATCACTGTCTTCTTGCTTAATTCACATTTATTAACCAGCCATATGAGGTTGAAGGTTCACTGCTTTATGAATGGCCCTATTTTAAAATAATTAATAGCTGAATTAATCAGAAAGTTGGTTGGGCATCTATCAGCTGGTTGCATGCAGAAGTGACTGAAGCCTCATTAGTAAAGAAACTGTGTCTGTATGTTGGAGTATGAGCTTAGACTGTTTAATCAGGTAATGTCATTAATGTTTAGGTGGCATTTAATTAGCCTTTTGATTCTGTTGAGGAGACAAATAAAAGCCTTAGAGATTTCTTAGCTTCATTTAAAAGTACTGTATATAAAAGCCTAAGTAAGCTGTTGATTGAATTATGTTTGCTAAAACATCAGTAGTTATTTGTAGTTAGTATTAAGGCAACCTATTCAACTCCATTAAATTCGGAAAAACGTTTTTAATCCCAAAGGGAAGATAAATGTTGTTCCTACTTCTACTCCATGTTTTAACTTACTTCTGCATGGCTGAGAAATCAGGTCACGGTGCGGCTAATGACATTTAACTCAGCATTCTGAAATATGACGTTAATCACATTTAATTCATGGTTTAATAATGGAAAGGATTCATTTTTTTTCTTCTAGGTCTATTTGGATGAGTTTTTAGTTAAAGGATATTCTTCTTTGTAAACCTTATTTTGTATTTACTCTGAATATTTTCTAATTTGTTTGAGGACACATTGACGTCTGACAAATCATTTTCTTGATATCTCATTGATTGAGGTTAACATGAACACTTTCAATTATAGTTTAAAGCACTTACTGTATATTCACATATACTTAGATAAATATAAGCCACTTACTATTTAAAAGCTTAATGTGTGCCACCATCACCTCAGGGTGAAAGCATCATAAATCAGTAGATGTTGTTGGATCCTCTCTGCAATAGTTGGAAATAAACAGGCGCTTAATCACTCAGATTGCATGTTTACATGTAACAATTGGGCATCAGCACAGATTGGATATGAGGGATTTGAGAGCTGCATTATATTCAAGTTCAACAGATGTAAAGAGAGAACCAGAGGCGGGTGGGGGCTGATGAACTACGTTACCCTTGAAGCTGTACTACTCTACTGTACTCGTACTACAGTTTTTCCCCTCATGTATGTTCAATACATAATTTCTTTCAGGCAGACTTTTTTCTGCTTCTTTGTGCAATCAAATAAACACATTTTGACACCAATAATACATGCCTACTGAGAAAATATGAGTCATTGCTCCTGCTGGCAAAGTTGGGATGCAACTGATATGTACAGGTTAAAGGAGTAGGAGAGTTTCACTCAAGGAACAATATAATGAAAGAAGAGGATTTTATAGATGTTATGAGGATGGTAATTGTTTCATCAGCTAGGTTTGTTTTTTATAAACCAGGTGTTTAAAAAGAAATACAATACACCTGCTTCCTCTGACATGCTCTCTCAGGAGGAAGGTTGTGCTTGCAAAGATGAATATGGAAGTGGGGCATGTGTATACAGGGCTGATTTGTGTTGCGAGGCAGAATATCCAGCTCTGTTTCTCTAGATCAGATTATGTAAAGCTCATGGCTCCTTGGCTTGGATGACCGCAGGGGTTTAGCAACCATTTCATTTATGCAGCATTAGATATCTCACTTTTTTATATATATTATTTGTTTTGGTTTGGAGATTTGCAATAAATAAGCCCAAATATTTTCTTGCATTATGCTTTTTAATCAAACTCTTGGGTATACTATACTAGGCAACTGTTTGGAGGTCTTACAGCAGTAATGTGAATTGTTTTCTTGTAATTGCCTAGATTTTCTATATTATTTGTACAATATGGATATTTAAACCAAAGCATAAATGGAAAAAACCCAGTAAGAGGCGGATACCTTTTTATGTACAGAATGTAAATCACACTTTCAAGGAATGATGGATTATTTTCCTTAAACTTATGTAGCATTTCTGGACATGATATGATGCTGTTGTTATTGTTTGGCATATTTTCTTTTATTATATTTAGCAGAAACACTTACAGTATAGTTGCAGTTACAGCCACTGTTGTTTGTCATAGTCTTGTGAGAGTTTAATAACTATGGCTGGACTTTTACATGCACGTATCTTTGATGGAGGCATTTCCAAACATGACACAGTAGTTGGATTACATCACAGGTGCCAGCTACTTAATTTGGATATTTGAGTTTTAAACGTTTCATCTGCAAACTCCAGTAAAATGCAAAACAATCCTATTTTTATTTTTGGCTTCGGGCACTTTAAGCTTAAATCCTCCTACTCTACCTGCAGCAGTTTTTACAATAATAATATTTTTCTAGTTGTGTTGCCTGATCTAGTTTTTGATTATATCATCAGTTTTATAGACACGTTTATAAACATTCAGGAATCTAGCATTTATTTATGAACATTGCTATCTTTTTATAAATTGTGGATACCTATTTTCTGATGACACATAAAAGAAGCTTGCATTTTCATTAAAGGCCTTAATTTGACACCTGGGAATGTTAGCATCTTGACTGACTTGATTATTGTTTTTTTTCTACCCAATGACAGGTTGACCGCTGTCATTGTCTGTGGCTTTAGATGTCCACTGTCATGGCCAAGCGGGAGGCTGGGAGTGCCAGCCCTGTGGTCCGTCAAATAGACAAGCAGTTCCTGGTTTGCAGCATCTGTTTGGATCACTACCACAACCCTAAGGTCCTGCCCTGTCTGCACACTTTTTGTGAAAGGTAACCTGCATGTGTAGCAGTTACAGCCAAGTCTGACACATTAGTCTTCTCCTCCCTGTTACATTTTTTTCTAAAGTGCATTCAGGAAAAATATTGAACTATTTGTGGTCCCTGCTGTTCCTGTTAGAAGGTCCTCATTCAAATCCTCAAACACGAAACCAATTAAAAACGTCTCTTTGTTGGCTCCCAGGGAAGTCCTGCTTTTATAATAACTATAGAGAAATACCTTTAGTTTTTAATCCTTGGTTTCAGGTTTCTCTGAAATGTTCACAACAGGTAAAGTAAACTGAATGGATTGTTTTCTCTGAACCATAAAGATGATATTTAGGAGTACTTGCTATAAGTCAACAGGTAGCCTAGAGTTGGTTGTGTGTAATCAGAGTCGACGACTTAATATGTTTCTTTGAAGACTTCGGAGTTGTTTCTTAATCTGATTCCAACTGAAGCTAGATGTACGTTTGATAAAAAAAATAAAAAATCAACTGTCACTTTTCAAGATTTCATAATCTGGAGTCGAGTTTTTTTATGCATCAAGTTGTTTTCCAAACTGCCAGTAGTTTTTAGGAGACAGATGCAAGCTATTAATAACCACAGGCTTAGTTTAAACATGTCTGCATGCTGCTGTTGTTAAAAGATGTAGAGTTTGTGCTTTGTGAAGCAACTGCAAAAGATATATGATCATAACTGATCAGTAATACTAAAACCATAAATAAATGAGGGATCAATACAGGGAACATCATTAAAGTGGTGAATAAAGCATCTCAAAAAGATATTGGTGCATTTTTAATATGTTTAGCTAAACTGTAAGATACTACTGACTAATAAAGGGTTAGACCAGATGGTTACACGCACTGCCGGTGTTAGGAACATTACTAAAAGAATCTAACTAGTTATAGTTACTAGTTACTTCTCCAAAAAAGTAACCCCTTCAGTAACTACTTGATTGAACAATCAAAGTAACTTTGTTGGTACTTTTTATGATTTGATAACTTTTATATTGGAATTTTAAATAGAACTGGATGTTCAATCATTAATTACATATTTTTAATATTCAATATATTAAAATATAATATATTTTATTTAATTTTTTATATTTAATGAGGACTGCACATCTGAAAACATTGCATTCTAATCTGCATCATTTTTCGTTTGTATTGTCCGACAACTGAGTCGCAATATAATTATGTAGATTTGTTTGTTTTTTGCTTATAATAGAAAATAATAAAGCAAATTGGATATTTTAGAGATTTATAATTTTGCACGTTGACTTCCTTTAACTGGCTTCAAAATAGGTTTGAAGCTGAAGAATAATGTTTTTCAAAAATATGTATATTTGAACAAAATCAAAACGTTGACGTTTATTTTCCGTGCCCCTTCCTGTTCCTTCATGCTAACTTTACCTTAATATTTTTCTATTCATAGCTTACATTTTAAATTTCCTTTTGAAATTTCTGTGACCTTTGACCTTTTTGTTAAGTACTGGGGTGCCCATCACACCGCTATGCACAGTGAGCAGGAAGGATATGGTTTTAAAGATAAATAAATCCAGCGTTTATTGCTTAAAAAAAAAAACAAAAAGTGTCATCTTTAGGGTCAGCAAACAGCTATAAGCCTTTCAACATTTATGTGGCTGATCAGCCTACAGTCCCAAACAAACACGTGACACCTGTTAAACCCTGCTGGAGCAATAGACAGACTGAGATTTTATCAACAAACGCTCCATAGAGGATGTTTTCATCCACATTCACATACAGTATAATCACCAGTGATGGTGATAGAGTTACAGTAAAGGATCCGATGCTTTCATTTTTGTAATCCTCCATAATGAAAGCCCCTTTTAATTTTCACAGGGAACAATGCGTAACATATCTGTTAAACTCCATGCTGTATCCTGTTACGTACTTGTCCACTTCCTGCTTGTAGCTGTCTCCAGAATTACATTCCAGCGGAGTCCCTAACACTCTCGTGCCCTGTGTGCCGACAAACATCCATCCTGCCTGAGAAAGGAGTGTGTGCTCTGCAGAACAACTTCTTCATCACTAATCTCATGGAGGTTTGACCCTGTATTATATTGTCCTGATAACAGTTATTATGTGTCTATTACATAATAACTACATAAACAGATTGAACTAGAAGATTAGAACAAGTAAACGTGTGAGATTTTTTTAAGCTGGATTTTATGGGAATGGCTTAGTAGGAGGAAAGTGTGTGTGTGTGTGTGTGTGTGTGTGGTGGTGGTGGTGGGGGGTCTTCCTGACTGAGGTCATTGTGGACACTTAATCTTTAAAAGTTCTTTAAGGACACATGGGAATTAAATGAGCAGCGGCTTGAAGTTTGATGAGTGAATGTTTATGTTCTGGATTATAAAGAAATATTAAACTAATTCAAACAGTCTCTAATTTTAAAACACAACGATTTAAAAGAAAAGGAGTATTTGTTGAAATAATCCTATAATGACAATGGTCATGCGTTGTGTTAGGTCCTCCAGCGTGAGCCGGAGTGTTCGAGGCCGGAAGCGTGCAGCGTGTTGGAGTCGGTCAGTGCTGCAGCAGCAGGGAAGCCCCTTTGCTGCCCGAACCACGAGGGAAAGGTGGGAAAACTTCCCATGTAACCTCAACACCTCCTCAGTTTTATTTGGCTTATTTGTTGCTTCAAACTGAGTTAAGAAAAAACAAAGTGAAGCTTGAAAGTCTTGCAAAGCTCAGTAAGAGGCGATGATTTAGTTTGGCTCCACCTGCAGGTGATGGAGTTCTACTGCGAGTCCTGTGAGACAGCCATGTGTTTGGACTGCACAGAGGGCGAGCATCGGGATCATATGACTGTTCCTCTGCGGGATGTAGTGGAGCAGCACAAAGCTGTTCTAAAGACACAGCTTGATGCCATTCGCAGCAGGTTAGAACCTGATCTTTGGAGGGGGTTTTAGACATCCCAGTTGCAATTCTCAAACAGCCTTTAAAAGGAAGTTGTTTTTCTTTTATTTTTAGTTTGATAGATCATTGCAATCACATTTTTACTTTTTACTGTTTGTTTGTTTTCTGGGTTTTTGATTGTGTGTCTAAATGTCTAGATGAAAACCTTTTCTCTGGTGGTCTTGCAGGCTTCCTCAGCTGACTGCAGCCATTGAACTGGTGACTGAGATCTCCCGGCAGCTAAATGAAAGAAAAACTGAGGCAGTAGCAGAGATCAACAGTACGTTTGAAGAGTTGGAGCGGCTGCTGCATCAACGCAAGACCGCCCTCATCACAGACCTGGAAAACATCTGTGGCAGCAAGCAAAAGGTCTGTTTAATAGACTTTTTTTTTTTACATTTTTGCTCTCCACTCTTGCTTCCACCATTCGAGTATAACGTTTCTGTTTGGCGTCCTGTTTATTCCACCTTCATGAGTGCAGGTCCTCCATACCCAGCTCTCCTCCCTTCTCCAGGGGAAGGAGCACATCCAGAGCAGCTGCAGCTTCACAGAGCAGGCTCTCAGCCATGGGAATGCAACCGAGGTGAGCTCAAAAAAGATTATTAACTAGAGAGTAGCACATCATGAAAACCAATTAAATTAACTACAGTATTGGATGTGAATAATTTCCAAAGATTTCTGAGTGTTATATAAAAGAGGCTGCTGTGTTGTGAGTGTAGGTGCTGCTGGTTCAGAAACAGATGAGTGAGCGGGTCACAGCTCTGGCCAGACACGACTTTCCAGAAAAACCCCATCAGAACGCGCATCTAGACTGTCAGGTACTGACCGCTTTGTGGCGTGCTGCCAACTGCTTCCATCATGAATGACATTTCCTCATCCTGAAGGGATTTCCATTTAACCACCAGCAGTAAACAGCTGCAACGTTTAAAGCAGCCTCTATCCTCCAGGTGGAGACAGAAGGTCTGCGGCGCTCCATCCAGAACCTGGGCGTTCTCCTCACAACGTCAGCTGTGGCACACACCTCTGTGGCCACTGGAGAGGGACTCCGACATGCAGCAACAGGACAGCATCAAACCATCACCGTGACAACAAAAGACAAAGTATGCTTTTGTTTTTATGTTCTTTAACTTTATTACAATTGGTTTTGTTTTATAGTGCCATTTGGTTCTGGTTTGTCTGAGCTTAGGCTTGAAAAGTATTCAACTATGCAATCCAGTTAAATAAAGGAGATCGATGGTAATTCACTCAGTCAGCACTTTATTATATCTTTGCAAAGATGAGAACAAAGACAATCATAGCAGCTCGATGTTCTGACTGGATGCACTTTCTTACACTAACTTAAAGCCTGCGAAAAAGCTGTGAAGTTCTCATCATACAGCTAATTAAAACAAGTTACTGTACGTTGAGGAAAACAGTAAAACGTTGAAAAAACTTTAGGAAGGAGTCTGTTATGGGAACTATTATTTTCTGTCCCAAACAATCCCTAATAGGATAAAAAAAACACCTCTCACTCGGACACCATGTAGTCTTGCAGCTGTGAGGCTTTAGTGAATAGTTTTAGAAAGTAAATTAAATATTATGACGGGGTTCTATGGGAAATTAATTTTTTTCCTGCCACACTAGTCAGGAGTTGGAGATTGGCAGAGAAATTTTCCTCCGTTTTATCTTAAGATTTGTTTTTTTTTTTACACATACTGTAAACTGCCTCTTGTATAATATATCCAGTTATCATTTTTGTCGTCGTTTGTAGGATGGAGACTTGGTGCGGACAGGAAATGCTGTTTTAAAGGCAGAGATACTGTCAGCTGATGGTAACAGAGCAGCGGAGACGGATATAACAGACAACAAGAATGGGACGTATGAAGTGGGCTACACATTACGCTCCGAAGGAGAGTACTCCTTCTGCCTGTCGCTGTATGGTCAGCCCATACGCGGCAGCCCCTTCCGCCTGCGAGCGGTCAAGCCGTCAGATGTGCCTCAGTCTCCGGACGATGTGAAAAGAAGGGTGAAGTCCCCCAGTGGGACAGGGGGCCACATCCGTCAGAAAGCCGTACGACGGCCATCCAGCATGTACAGCACTACCAAGAAAAAGGAGAACCCAATTGAGGATGAGCTCATCTACAGAGTTGGTAAGACAAGTCAGGAGCTCATTTTCTCACCTTAGTAGATAAGAATTAATACTTCAGACTGGTATATGAGAAGATAAGCGACAAAAAATGCAGCTTTCATGCTTATCATGCTGAAAATAAGGAGGCCAGAAGACTTTTTGCTATGGATTCAAACAGGTCCAGCCTTCTCCGGCTTTCACTGCCCCTCACTCAGCTTATGTTCTGTTGCCTAGCAACCGTGACAGTTGATACACAAATCAGGCAAATAATGGATGCCGAACTTCTTACTAATGTTCTGTTGCTATTTTTATTGTTGATGAGCTTCAGCAGCAGAAACGTGGTCACAGATCTCAGATCTGTAATTCACACATTGCAGAGATCCTGGAATCTGTGCTTGAATGTCAACCAAACCCATTAATAAAGTCACAGAATAAACCCTCTCAATAAACCAAACATTAACTACAACATATCTGACTCCATAGCCTTTTAAAAATATATATATTTTCATTAATTTCAGATGGAACTATTCAATTACTTTTAACTTATTAAACTGCATTTACAATATTCACCACTGACCGTCGCCATTCCCCCCCCCCCCTTCCTCTGAACACGAAGCAGCCGGTCTGCTTGAGCTCGCAATGAATCATGGATTAACCAAGGCTGCGTCGGATACATCCTTCAAAATGGGCCAAACATTCATCGACCGCATGCGAAGGACTCCTCGAATTGTAGACCGAATCTGAACACGCAGTGATAAAAATTTAGAACAATACTTTTATGCATGACCTGTTCCAATTACAAATTAATTTTATATTTAAAAATAGTTCAATTGCATAAAAAATATCATATCAGTAATACCTCTTCTATAAATGCACTCACAATGAACTTTTAAAAAATATAGCAGATTTTTTTTATTTCGTTTTTTTTCCAATAATTTAGTTAGAAAAAATATAATTTAGTGCGACCGTCCAGCTAAAAAATACTGTTTTGTAAAAGTCATTCAAATCACTTGAAATGTATTTATGTATTTTCTGAGAATTTGTGTCCTATGTGATTTTTAGTCCCATAATTTCAAAGTATTTCTATCTCTATCATAATATTCATAAAAAGGGGGGGCTTTGCTTTCTCAACTGTCTCAACTTAAAAAGATTCATATGAAGCAAACAATCATCTGGTGCAACCATTGCAGAGAGCTTTCTATAAAAAACTAAAAACTGGTCATGTTTTATACTGAACTGACGACTTACTTAATTTCTATACAATACAAAAAATATATAAGTAAAGATCGTTTTGGGTATTTAATCTAACTAAAGAATTACCAGTAACTCTACATTTATTATCAACTTGCTTAGTAGAACCTTTTACTTATTGCACCCCATGTCACTGGTGAATTCTCAATGAATTCAATATATTTTGTTTTATCCAAATCTAAGGAAATGAGATATAGTGAATTAATTGTAACAGTTTATAGACTACACTACTTCATACATCCATTTTTGTATGGTTAAATTTAACAGCAGAGCAGTGCATATTTATTATCCACCTTATTGTTGACTTTTGCATATTTAAGACTAATGAGTGCAGAAAGGTTTATTCATTGCATCCTCAAGTTCAATGCCTTTAGCACCGCAGAGAAAATTCTCTGAAGCCGCAAACGATTCAGTCCCAGAGTGTTATTGGAAGCTTCTGGTTCTCTGAGAGGAACTCTGCGATGTTTTCTCAGAAATAGAAGAGAAAGCATTGACATCAACTGTTAAGATTAATAAATAATCCACGGTAAGACTGTAAACATCACAATCACTAAATGCTTAACTGTCTCTCATCAGGTTCCAGGGGCAGGGAAAAGGGTGAATTCACAAACCTGCAAGGAATCTCGGCCTCCAGCAATGGTAGGGTGGTGGTGGCTGACAGCAACAACCAGTGCATACAGGTGAGACAGACACACAGAGGAACATCCACATAGAAGTAGCAACGTGGTTTTTAAGATTTCTGCTCTTGCTGTGTGCTCAATGTGAGCTCTGTGATGCAAATGGCTGCAGGTGTTTTCCAATGATGGGCAGTTTAAAATGCGCTTTGGGATCAGAGGCCGTTCTCCAGGTCAGCTACAGAGACCGACAGGAGTCACTGTAGACATGAACGGAGACATTGTGGTGGCCGATTATGACAACAGATGGGTCAGCATCTTCTCCTCAGATGGCAAGTTTAAGGTACATTTTCATAAAATGTCTTATCGTTTCCAGTCGGGGGGAATAATTAACAGTAGTCCGTTTTTGAAAGGTGAACATAGTGTTTTTGCGCATTATTTTGGCGGCCAAATTCTAATCCTCGAACTGAGGAATCTTTGTCTTTTTCTATAGCGCCAATTCACAAAACATGTCATCTCAAGGCACTTTACAGATATAATCCAGTCAGTTCACACAGCCAGAATGGTTAAAAGTTTACTATCTAAGGAAAACCAGCTGATTGCATCAACTCATTGACTTGGCAGCAATCCCTCACCCCAAGCATGCAATTAGCAACAGTGGAGAGAAAAAACTCCCTTTTAACAGGAAGAAACCTCCAGCAGAACCAGGCTTAGTGAGAGCGGCCATCTGCCGAGGCTGACTGGGGTTCAAGGAGACAGAAACAGAGAAGCAGTGATCTAAAAGATAACTGTGATCCAGCTCCCATGTTCGAGAATGAGCAATCACATCCAGTTAGTCACAGTAAGAGAAACAGGACAACACTGAAAAACAGGCCAACCTCCAATAACAATAAACAAAGGTGTTTATGGTAGCAGCCCAGTCGACATTTCTCTCCAGGATGGAGCCACAGCCAAACCGGAACAGACCAGACAAAGCTGCAAAAACAAACGCTTGATGTGTAAATCAAAGTTTTAAAAAATAAGAGCTAGGTGTGTTTTTAAGATTTTAAATTCCAATGAATGAAAAAAGAAAATCACGTCTGAACCTGATCCAAGGCTGTATTCTTTTAATTAGGTCTGTAATATGATGGTATTCTGTTTGTGTTGGCAAACCAATAAATCCCAAACACTGAAGCACACAAATGGATGCAGACCAGAACAAATCTCTGTAAAAAAAAAAAAAAAAATACCCCAAGAACTCTCGGCAAGCAGTTTTAGATGTACTGTAATCCCTTTGTTATTTCTTTCATATCAGAATAAGATCGGCGCAGGCCGTCTCATGGGTCCTAAGGGAGTGGCGGTGGATAAAAACGGACATATCATCACTGTGGACAACAAAGCCTGCTGTGTTTTCATCTTTCAGTCCAATGGGAAACTGGTGACTAAGTTTGGAGGCAGAGGGACGTCTGATAGACAGTTTGCAGGTGAGAAGGGAACCTAAGCTTTGGTGTTTCTCAAATAAACACTCATGTAGCACTTCCATACATTTTCAGCATTACACTTTTCTTTATTTTAATCCTACACCAACGTGGAATGCAAAAAGTCCCACAGTGGGAAATAAATAAACCATTCATTTTTCATTAACTTCTTAGTTAAATTAAATCTAAATAAATATATATTTGTAAATGTATTAAATGCCTTGTTTGAAAAAAACAAAACAAGGTTTGTTTTTGTTAACCAGTTTCTTTAATGCACTGCACCAGAATATGAGTTAAACTCTGTGTTCGGGTGACCAGATGTCCCGATTTGTGTAGGACCGTGCCGCATTTTTCACTTCTGTCCCACTGTTACGTAAATTAAATCAATGTCCTGCATTTGATTGGATTAAAGTATGAAAAAATAAAAAAAATAAGAAAACATCACAGGTCCTAAATGCCTCACATTGTGACCAACCACCGAAACATCCTCCTAAAACAGAACAGGTAGAGGATTTAATTAGAAAATATAATGGAGGCTATATGTAAAGAGAAGAAAACAGCCAGAATGACTGGTTTATAACTGGGAGAGGCCAGTGACAGGTGAGAGAGATTTTGGTGAAGTTTTAGTCTACAAGGTGATCAATATATGCAGCAACATGCTGCACATCTTCTATGTGTTGTGGAGAGTGTGTTCTCTTCCTCCATCATCTATCTGGTGGGGTAACAGCATCAGAGCAAATGAATTCAATCCTGTTCAGAAACACTTTTTGTTATATAGTGAAATGGTTCTTCCATCCTGAGAGTAATCAGTACCGTTGTAAAGGAATGAGAGAAATCATACGTCTGTGAGAGCTGCTAGAGCTTGTGGGGAAGGGCTTAGCTTTGAACGGAGGTTAAAAAAAAACAGCTCTGTTCTAGGAAAACCTCTGGAAATGATTTTACAAAGCAGAATTCTTCATAAAATGAAAATCATTATAGACAACTATAAGCATCCTCTTCATCAGAGTATTAGACTCCAACAGAGTGGGTTCAATCAAAGACAACCACAGAAGATCCTTCCTGTCTACATCTATCAAAACATTCAGCAACTTATTCAAACATAAATTATTTACATTTCATTTCCCTTTGGGACTAATAAATTATTTTTGAATTTAAAAAAACTATTCAATTTAAAGCAACACTATAAAAGCTAGCCGCTAAAGTAAAGCGTTAATAAAACAAAAACGTGTCTGTGGATTACTGCAATGTAATCTTTAAAACATTTATAGTTTTAATGAAGCCAGTCGATGTATAAAAAACACTCTACAATTATTATTGGAAGGTTTTTGTCCCCATCTAGTGGTCAGAAGTATTTCCAGTTCTGCCTAATTCGCACAAAAAATACAGTTTCCACTTTTATTATAATTTTTTTTTTATACGGGATGCGTTTGATCTGTAAAGATTTTTATTTTTTATTTTAGCATTCCCATTAAAAACAAAAGGAAACATGTTTTGATGTCCTTTTTATATTTAGGAAAAGGATAAATTACTTATACGAATAATGTAACTCATTTTCCAAATTATCATCAGTTAGTGATACATGTGAATGTTTATTTACCTATTTATGGAATATGGGCTCTTTCGGCATTCCATTTTTGATACATTATCACATTTTCTAATGATCTGTAATCAAATCCACAAACAGAACACTAAATTACACAATTTACACACATTACTTTAATAATCAGATTATAAGATTAAGTTATCTGACACTTAGTTTGCTTAGTCATCAGCCTTCAGGCGCCTGTGCTGACTACCCTTAAGAGTTTTCTTTGTTGCCTATCTTTATTTCTGATGACCTGCTTTTTCTTTCTTTCTGTTCTTCCTTCTGTTTTCTGATTCAGAAAAACTTGGCCCAAACTTTAATAAATCTGGCTCAGTTTTCAGTAAGTACTAAGTGTGGCCTTGCTGCGACCTTAATCTTACGGTGTCCTCTGTCTAACCCAATTCCCCGAACACGTGTCTGACTTCCAAAGGCAGACTGTTGATGACAAGGTGAATGAAGATATGTTTGTACAGATTGTTCAAAATTCAAGAACAGTGTCAAAAGTAACAGAATCAATATGTTGTCATGTAAATTATATGTTTTTTTTGTGTGACTATAGAAGTTTATTAAAACGTATGGTGCTGTGAAAAAGTACTCGCCTTGTTACAGATTTCTTCTGTGTTTGCTTTTTTTGGCAAATATTGGACAAATATAACCTGAGTAAATACAGAAAGCATTTTTTATGACCATTTAAGCCCTCTTTTTTTTTAAAGTGGAGCTTTTAAACCATGAATGCTGCTGATTTAGAATCAAGAAACAAGCTACAAAGAATGTGTCTCACAATGTCAAGTAAAGTAAAAAATCTCAGACGGCAACAAATCTTCCTAAAATGTTAAATGAATGAGCAGATGGGAAAAAATTTTAATTGGAAAGGTTTGAAATTCGATTTCTAAGACCTTAGTTCTGATGGTAAAAGCTGTTTCTAACTATAAAATCGTAAAAAAAAAGCACATTTAATGTGCAACAACATCAGAGTCGAAACCCTTTATTGTCCAAGTTACCATTTTTGATAACTGGGATATTAACACTACTTTGCAGCAAACAGAGTAATATAGTGAGATTAAATATGATGCGGAGGGGCTGAAATGTTTGCCTTTGTCTTAAAGCTGCTTCTTAGAGCACAAATAGTGATTTAATGTTACCCACATTTAATTAAGTAAAAGAAAGCTAATACTTTAAGTTAAAAACTTGATAAGTTCAAAATCTAATTTAAAAAGTTCATAAATTATTGAAGAAAATTAAGTTCCTGTATCAGTATTAATGTTCTGCGGGTTATGCAGCATCAAAAAATATGATTCTTTCTGAAAATGTTTTTCACAAATTTCTGATAGAAGGACTGTTATCAGGCGGCCTTTTGTGGATGGATTTCCAGTGGAAAAAATTATACTATTAGACAAGTAAAGTGGAAGCATCAGCAGGTTTATTCAGGTAAAAGAGAGCATCAAGCCTCTCCTCAAAGACACAAGCTCAGCCTTATATGGGTACAGCTGATGGACTAAACCATTTACATAAAATTGAGCAATTCATCACTTCCATTTAAAACACTTTTAAATCAAATATACACACATTTCCTCTTTATTTTTTTATGAATATTTTCTATTTTACACCCAAACACCATAGAAACCCCACAAACTATGTGCACACCCCCTACATCTGGTCCTACATCTAAAGAGGGAATCATTAAAGACACTTTAACCCCCCCCCTGTTGACACTGTCAACAGATTTTACTCTAACATTTGCTAAAGTTTCCAAACGGTAACATTTACTTGCTCTGAACTCCCAGTTCTCAATAAGAAGCAGCTGCGCAGAGCGTGAAACAAAAGGCTGCATACTATTAAAATACTCAATAAATATCCTATAAATAGTTAAAAATTCTTGTGTAAAATAATTCTTTAAGTGCAAATCTATGCTTAAAGCGCAGTGCTAAAGAAAGTGTCAAAGTACAAGTTAAGGTGCTTTTAATGAAGTGCAGCTGATGCTTGAAAACCCTTCATATGTCTTAATTGGAATCAGAGTGCGTCAAAACTCATGCGAGACGACTCACCAGTTCTTGAAAGTCCTTAATGGTAGCTGTCGAAAGCAAATATGACATAATCAGTTATTGTTTTTATAGTATATTGCTTTTTTTTTTATTAGACTGGTCGCACAGTTAACATCTGTGGGTGTGTCTGCACTCATAAAAATCGTCTCAATTACATATAAATCATGTAACAGAAGGGTCAACTATGTACTCATGTATGGTTAAGTTGGTTTGAACAGTTTTTTTTTTTTCTTTGGATAATTAAAATTTGCATTTAAATCTGCTGTTATGTATTTACTCAGCCTATTTTTCTGATGTTGCAACTTCTAAAAAAAAAAGAAAGAAAAGATATTCTTAACAAAATAGCAAAAGCAGAGTAGATCTTTTATGGGCCTCATACTTTTTTCACTGATGTGTTGATTATTTTTAATGGCCTCGCTTGACCAACAATCCCTCTGTGTTTAAGTAAAAAAATCAGGTCTGGAAAAAAGCTGTAGCTCCCCTAAACTGTTTGGCATTTCATTTGAACTATGGGTATAATCCCGTTAGCATGCACCAACAACTGATTCTCCCTGTGATTTAATCATGATTTGATTATTATACTATTTTAGAGCAGTTTGTGGAAAGAATGTCAGCAAACTCTTCTACCTAAATATGAAGACCAATAACCCGATCAAACATGTCTGATGAGCCCAATAACAAAGACAGGATTTGTGAAAATAAAGAACCAATGTTCTCCGGTTCTTTCTGTTCAGGTCCACATTTTGTTGCAGTCAACAACAAGAATGAAATCATTGTGACGGATTTTCACAATCACTCTGTGAAGGTAAATGAGATGTAATCCCTGCTGGTCTGGGCATTCAGTGGGTGTATCTGGTGATGCTATTTATCGCTTGTGGCAGGTGTACAGTGCCGACGGGGAGTTCCTGTTCAAATTTGGCTCTCATGGTGAAGGGAACGGCCAGTTCAACGCACCCACTGGTGTTGCTGTGGATACCAACGGAAACATCATTGTAGCCGACTGGGGTAACAGCAGAATACAGGTAATATATTCAGGATCATGATTATGGGCTTAAATTGCAGCTCTTTAATAAAAAAACATTACCTGAAACACAGGTACTCGTACCCTGTGATCTTTTTTTGCAGTATGTCACATAAAATAGTTGATTTCCCTAGATTTAATATTCTTTGGCTTTTTCTGAATTCTAAATGTTTCGTATTATCAAGACATATCAAAGGTAGCCTGTTTTAAAAAAAAAAAGCTAATATGGGTTTTACCTGAAATGAATTTCCCTTCGGGGGATCAATAAAGTATGATTGAATTGAATTAAAGCCAATCTGACTCCCTCTGTATCTTCTAAACCTAATCTTTGGTTGAGCAGCTCTTGGCAAAATTAGTTCAGTATTTTGCATCAAGGGGGAATTTTTCACCACTAGTTTCATAATATTTGTTGATTTAGCCACATTAAAGGTCCATAATCCATTATTTAACAAGGGAGACAAATATATTCTTTCAGTTCCATGTTGATTTGGGTAATTTTATTTCTCATAAATATACTTTTCTCTTTTATATACCCAAGAGTTTATTTGATACTCAAATAAGTTGGATAATCTGAGAAAATTCTAACAAAAACAAAGGGAAATCCGTTAACCAGATGTTATTTTAATAGTCATTCAGTCATTGGTAGAACTGAGCATTATATAATCAGAAAGCTGTTTTTTTGTGTGTGTGTTCCAGGTCTTTGATAGCACAGGGTCTTTCCTGTCCTACATTAATACCTCAGCAGACCCGCTCTACGGCCCCCAGGGCCTTGCTCTCACCTCAGACGGACATGTGGCAGTTGCCGACTCCGGCAATCACTGTTTCAAAGTCTACAGATACCTGCAGTAGACAAAGAAAAAAGGCATCCAAAATCCTGCTTGGGTAAATAAATATTTCATACCACTCCTAACTGCAATGTTCCTGCTCTGTTTGGCCAGAACACTGTATTCCTTCTTCGTATACTGCATTGCTTAGGGCAAGAAAATGCAAAAAATATAATAATAAAAAAATGCATTCCTAGTTTTAGAAAAATAGAAGAAAATTTGATTCTTATCAGTATATCCAACTTGTACACAGCCTGTCAGACTTGACGCTTGTTATAAACCTACATTTGGGGTTAGATTCAATGCAGCACCCAGGAAGGGTAATAACACTCATTATCTCAACCATATTTATACACATTAGCATCCTGATGACTAGCATAACAAAGCTCAGACAGTACAGTAATGGAAAAGTGTATAACTGTTGACTTCTGCTATAGAAACCATCATGGGTTCTTCAGTCATTATAAGTTATGTCCCAGAGTTTTTACCACTAATTAAAGCTAATTAAGCTTCTGTTTTCAAGAGAAATCAACACAATTGATTTAAAACAACGTTAAATTACTTTAAAAAGTTTATCCAAACACTGTTTTATTAACCTTCACACCATATTTTGGTTTGGCATTTATTTTGACAGAAGGTGATTTAAATAGAAAGTCGCAATAGAAGGCGGTGAACAGCCAGGGCTGGACTGGCCATTCGTCTGCAAGCCCAAGGCTGTCATAATGTAAACTAGAGTTAATATATCATTCATTATTTATTATATTAATCTTTATTAAGTATTTATCAATTTACTAAATGATCATCTAGTTAAAGTATTTAGAAATAAAACCCCTCCAAATATATTCCGAAAAGGGTTTCTTCTGCGAGAATTATTTTGTATATTTTCTATTTTAGTCTTTACAATACCAGAATTTACCAACAATTTTATGTTTGTTTGATTAAATATTTCTTTCAAATAAAAAATCAGAGGATCTGTTGCTCAATATTTAAGTATGTTTTTTACCAAATACCAAATTTATCTAAGAATAGCTAGGTGAAAGGATTTGAAAATTAAGGTTATGAATAGAGACATTACCAGGCTAAAGTTGTCCTGTACTTTGCACTAACGTTCTACCCTCAAATGTGAGTATTTTAGCAACTTATAGTCAATAAGGTGCTGTTAGCCAATATATTAATACATCTTTATAGGCTGTCATTTGCTAAAATACTCGCATTTAATGGCAGACTGAGGTTTTGTTTAGCAATGGGTTAGTTTTCACCAGTTTTTTGGTATTTACACATCCTGTTCTACACACGACACAATTATATTCAATGGCAAAATGTACAGAAAAAGTTTAAGAAAGTTGTACCCAGCTGTTGAGTATTTACTGACAAAGATTAGTGTTCATGTTCTACTTTCAGTTCATTTTCCCCCACAGGAAGATCACTGGTGGAGAGCCACCATTTCAATTTCTTGTGGAAAAGATCTTGATCCTGTCTTGATATTTTCCTCCAAAATGCTGGTGTTATAACACAGTGTTTGCATAAAATACTATAATGTTTTAGCTTCAGCCTATGGGACAAGCTAATCTGGATTTATGCTTAACAATAAACCCCAAATAGTTCTCTATTGCAGGTTTGATATTTAGTGCTTATGACTTTGTAAAGGAACATTTTTTTAAAATCAATATAAAAGCCCATTTTCTCATTGTGTGCCAAAAAAACAAAAACTGCTCCTACTGCCTTCCATCTTTTTTTTTTTTTGTTGTACGTAGTGAAATCAGAACATATAGGAATGTGTAGTTATTGCTCCATTCGTCATTTTGCACTTTATCTGACAGATCAGTTGGCCTTTATGCAAGTTGTTTTTGATCTTAGAAGCACAACATCTCAACCAACTCCACTTCTGCAGGTCGTTTTTTTTTCTGTTTCTGGTCTTAATGTCGTAAAACCAAAACAGATTTCTATAAATAGACCCCATGGCTTTTTGCACTTTTGTCTGTTAAGATCAATAAAATTACTGTAATTGTAAATATGCATAATGTAGGTGTACATAAGGATTTATTGCCCCTGATATATTGCTATATATCCTACTTATTCCAGCATTTAGATAAAAACCGAGATCATGCCAAGCAGTAGCCAGCTGAATGACTGAAACTTCAGTGAAACAAAGTTGTAAACATATTTGTTGTATTTTATTTTTCCAGATGATTTTATTTATTTTTGATTTTCTTTTCTATATAATTTGTTGCACAAACTATTTTTCTAACTGTTGCGTTGGACCTTTCCTCTTCTCATCGTGTTGAGTTGTAGCATCTCATATCTGATCTCTCCTCTTACTTCCCCAAAGAGCTTAGGTTCTGTTTATTATTGATGTCTCCTTCAGCCTCAGTATATTGATGTAACTTACTTTTGAATATTGCACAAAGTACAAATATAAAAGTTCTATAATTTTACAAGAATAACGTATAGCTCTACGTATTATTTCATTTATCATAATCAAAGTGTATTGTATATTACAGTCACTTTATATTATTGATGACCAGCAGCTTCATTGTGGATTTTTTTTAATAGTATTTGTTTTAATGTGTTGCCCTTAAATGAACCCATTTTTATTTATCTGTAGTTTACAAATACTGTTAAACTGTATTTATTCTAGTGTTTCCCATTTAGTAGGAAAGCTTTGTGTACTGACAATTTTTTTTTTTCTCCACAAATCAAACCCTTCTGTTAGTGTATTAATTTCAGCGTCTATGCCTTTAATTGTCATTTACTTGTTTGTGTGAAATAACTAAAGCACATTTAAAAAAAAACAAAGCTACATCTACCAAATATGTGTAGGCCTGTGTACTACAGGGTCAAACTTACAGAAAGAAATGACAAGACATGTAAATCTGGAAAATCATTGCCATAATAAACCAAAACGGCATCAACTGCTATTTAATCTGGGTTTTATTTCAACATACCTGTTTCATGTGTATTGAGATTTTTTTATGAATAGTTAAAGATAAATTGCAGCAATCAGGGATTGTGTTATATTCAATAACAATCTAGCTCAGTTAAAATCTACTTTATACTATAAGTTCAATGCCTGTTTTCTGTAGATGGTGAAAAGTGATCGTCTAGTGCGCTCTTACTCTCATTGAACTGTCCGGTCTGAAAGAAACTGGTTCACAATGGTGCATTTTAGCAGGTTTGTTCATTTGTTCTGCAATAAAGCTAACATCTCAATAGAGAAGCAGCAATAAGTCACCCCTGAGTCATTACCTTAGCAGATGAAAGTTTTCTCACCTCCTCCTTCAATGTCCTGGATGAGAAGTGAATCAGCATCAGACTGGTCTGTTGTTGAAAAGAGGGGGAGAGACTAGAAAAACAAGGACGATGCAAAAAAAAAAAAAAAAAAAAAAACCAACCGGAATTCACGTGAAATTGTCACACAGCTATAAATAAATGTAAAAAACTTGAGTGTTCTAAGATGGCGTCAATTGTAGTAAAAAATGTTAGAAATATGTAATCCTAAACGACCAGAAAAGTTAACGGGCTTCAGAAGTTGATTATTTAAATTAAATATTTTATAGAACTTAAGAGTTGATTTACCCAAACTGGACTTATTTTAGCAAAGCAGACAAGTTTAGAAGAAACTGAAAAGGATAAATTGGTCTAAAACAAAAGCTTTTTCCAGTTCTTTTTATTGAAAAGAAAAAGAGTATTTATACAGACTGCAAGAAAAACAAAAACAGGAGTTACACTTAGTTTAATATGTGAATGAAATGATTAAGACTGGGTAAATAAATCCACTAAGGTAAACAGTCCTGGACAAAACCAAGAATAAAAAGGTGCAAAAAAAAGTCCAAACTCTAAATAAGTTTTCTCAAGACTTGACAATAGTAAAAAACAAGACCAAAAATCGTTCCAATTTCTGTTCCAAAAGCCATTGAAGATCACACATTAACAAAGTAAAATAAAGATTCTTAAAAACACATTTAAAAACAAGAAATCCTCCCTAAATAAAGACATTTCAGTAAATGACCATAAGATACATTTATAAGTCATATAGAAGAGTAGTAATTCAAAAGAAAATTTAAAAATAAAAGCAAGATACAATACCAACATTCAACACAACATTTCAGTCAAATCAAGCTCTTACTCTTTAACTATTTTTAATGGAATGCATAAAGCAAAATATTTACCCACCAAGTAAAGACTTCAGCTAAATATTTAGTCCTCTTGGTTAAAAACTAACCAGTTTGAGTTGAAGCTCAACATTCCTGCAGCTGGATTTACTTTTTAGGTAAATCTCATGGCTACATACTTTCAATATTGCAAAGTTCTGCTGCAAAGATTGGGCTCAAATTTACAAAAAAAAAAAAAAAAAAAAAACTGGCACGGATGGAAGGATAAATGGTCATTTTTCACCCATTAGTCCTAGAAAGAAACTTGAAGTAACAGCGAATCATCTCTCCAAATCCCCAACTGTCGTTATGAGGGGTGGGAGCCTACAGTTTGTGTCTGGGGGGGGGACCTGCAAGTGACCTTTCAAATGCACTGACTAACTAGCTCCCAGAAGCAACATTTCCACCTGTCTGTAGGATAATAAGATGCTTTCCCACAGGTTGGACCCTAAGCAGCTACTCATCACCTCTGTTAATAATAGTGGCATATCTGCAGCCTGCTGCCTACATCGTTCTTTCCTGGGCTGAAGAAAGGATAGACCGGCTCCTGGAACCAGGTGTCAAACATGTAAAGTCTCTTCATTGTAACTGCATCGTAAAAACTGAGGCGCCCGTTGTCATAGTCCAGATACACACCGACACGAGGCGAGTTCCAGTAGTCAGACAGCGGAATGCGGCCATCTTCCACTATGGCGTACAGACGGTCCTGCAGACAAAGGGTCCAGTATCCTGCAGACGGAGTGAGGTTAACGAAGCCCTTTCTGTTGCTGCACTCGGTCGTAACCCCCAGGTACCACACTCCTTTGTCCCTGACGTCCACCTCCCAGTAGTGCTGGCCACTAGCATACTGGGCTGTGGCGAGGACGCCACAGAACCGGTTAAAGCGGCCAGGAAGATCCGGCTCATGGCTCCGTATGCGGCCCTCCTCCACTTTGGTGTCAAAGTCTGAGATAAGCAGGTTTGCATGAGCGGTATCAGGGTCTAATGTCAGGTTCTGAGGCACTAAGCAGAGAAACAAATTACATAAAGACAGTGAGAACCAAAGAACAAACATGGAGGAATGCAAAAATGGGCCTCTACCAAGTGATGAAACCAAAACCGTTTCATTTTAGATGCAATGAAAGCTATAATGAAAATAGTGTAAAATCCATTAGATAAGAATGGAAAATATGGCTAAAAGATATCACAACATGTTTGGTTTATGCCAGATCATTCCTAGATTGCTTTAAACTACAACAAATCTTCAAAGATATGCCAAGAAAACCCCCAACAGATGCCTGTACAAGCTTCTTATAACAGTTTATTTCACTTATGTGAGTCTATGAAACTCCCCAATTATAACATTTTACAAACACTGATAAATAAAACCAAACATGTGATTGTTTCTATTTGGAGCATCAAGCTGAAATGAACATTTAACAAGGTAATGATCTCTTCCCCATTTTACTCAGTGTATTGTTTTTTTCATGATTAATTTTAATGTATTTGAAAAGACAAACTCAATGCCCAAAGGATTGTTTACAAATTACTATAATAAGTAGGAAAAACATCTCAGAATTAGCTCTGGAATTACAAACTAAAGGTCAGAAGTCAATCTAAAACATCACTCGCTGTAACTATAGACTGTATAACGAAAACACTACTTTTATTGAATTATTGTGCAGCCTTATAATTAGGATTAAGTTTTAAAGATGTACTAAGACTCCTAATGATTGGTTGGCCACGTCACATGGTGGTGCTGCCTCGAAAAACAAACAACAAAAAACCCCAAATAGAAATACCCTTTTATCGCTGTGTGAGGTGAAAATATCACACTAGCATACTTCAATGTGAAAACTTTAAGATAAATGTGAAATTGTCACTGAAGTCTGACCTCATCTTCCTACTGCACCTTTATAGTTGTATAAACTTACTGGTGTGCAGCACGTGCATCATCTTCTTCCACATGATGAGTTGCAAAGGTCCCGAGAAGTCTGTAAATTCAGTCGTACAACCGACAGGCTCAAGGGATGTGAAAGACTTGTGATGCATTACTCTGGAAAGGAGATAATGTTAGCATAGCCTTTTCTTTTTAAAGGTAATCGAAGTCTTAAAGTAAAGGTACTTACTCATTAAATGTTTTGGAAAGGCTCTGTTAGGGTAAAAAAAAAAAAAAGATGTTACCTTAATTGTTACAAATCATTTGATCACTAATCTAACAGAAATAAAGGCAAGTAGAGTTTTCATTAAAGGTTTTAGTTTTATACTCTTAAAAAAAGAAACATGTTAAAGTCAGCATATGTTTTGTGTGTTTTTAGATGCGTCTGTTCAGATTATAATTCTAACTCCTTGTTTAACTGACCTCAAAGTTGGTCTTTCCACCAATGTGACTGTGAATATCTGCTATGAGTTTGTCCACATCTGCTGCCTCACTCTCTACCAACTCCAGATTGTCATCAATAACAGCCAATGATGCCGCTTCCTCTTCATCCAAGCTCTCCAGAAGGGAGTCTTTCTCATCCAACAGGAACTGGACCAAGGCCCCGACATCAGCTTCAATCTTCTCCTTGAGTCGCTGCTTCTTCAACTAGAGGACCAATGTTTCAATAATGGGAAAAAAATAAAAAGTCATGAAGAGATTAGACACACCACAGCAGACCTTGTCATTACATACCGTCTTAGATATTCGGACATTTGGATGTTTCATATCAATTTCCACAACCAACAAGAAATGAATACCATCACGTAAAAGTAATGTTTGCCATTTAACCAAATGCAGACACGAATGTAAACTGAGGTTTGGACCTGGAAGTGCTTTGCTGCAGCAGAGCCTGACCAGAAAAAATGTGACATTGTCTCTCAGAAAGTTCAAACTGAAGCAGAAATAAACCAGCCAACAGACCAATGACCCACGCAAAGATGGAGTGGCTAAAAATTGAGACATGAAATCTGATCTTATTTGCATTGAGTGACCTGCAGGGAGTTGAAGCCCAGATCTTACTGGGATGCTGTTTGGTCACTTAAACAAGGTCTACTTTACAGGAATGAAACATTTTACAAAACTCACAGGTTAAAAAGTAAAGACTGGGCCAACTTTTACCCAGACTCTTGTTGGTGACTGGTAGACAGCAACAGAAAGGAATTCAAGGTTATTTCGACTAAATGTGGTAAGAATTGCTATTGGGGGTTAAAGTGGGCCAATTTCATCCTGATAAAAGGTATTTGTTTACATCTGAAGTTTGATTAGCAAACAAGGTCCACTTTGTTGGATGCTTCCATTGGTCATATTTAAAAAATGCTAGTTTGTTAAATATTCACTATGTAAATCTTTAATCAGCTTCAAACCATCAGCTTAGCTGACCTCTTCAAATCTTACCCTAATTTCTTACCAGCTAATCTCTGGGCAATTGATCACCTATTAGTATTTTCCCCTTTTTCATTATAATGTAAAGATTCCAGTTTAGTGTGTTTGATTATAAAATTATCTTTCAAATTAATTTTAAACAATATTCCCAAAAGAAACTGTGCAACTATCAGGGATGAAAAGGATCGATTGACGAAAGATTAATTGATAAGAGGCCATTTCCTTATAAACCTGAGTTTTAGGTTGTATCCGTGAGATCTTTTCAAAACATAAACACCTAAACGTTTTTTGGAGCAAAAAAAAAAAAAAGGTTAAACATTGTATTAAAACAACTCATTATGTCATCTGTTTTAAATAGAGACTGAAAGAAAAATGCTTTCTTAGTAACATTAGGTTACAGAAACATAAAAAGATAAATAGATTTTGTAAAACGCCTATATTTTCCAATCTACAGTGATCTAGAAGCTATCATTAAAAGACAGGATGATGGAGTAAAATTAACTTCTGGACAACAGACTCGAATGAATGAGCCTATTGAGGTGAAAACTTGAGGATAATCAAGTGTTTATATTTACCAACAGAACTGCATGAAATGTTCTCTGCGTCCTTGTTGCCATTAAACATTATAAATAATCCCAGACCAAACTCTGGGTCATCTCATTGTTCTGCTCTGGCATTTCTTCTCTTGCAAATACCAATAAGGGTCTTAAGAATAAACAGTGGTGCTCCGTAGTGGAAAGCAGTAGCACTACAACAATGAAAGAAAACCAAAGGGGATGTCATCACTGAATCTAATAAACCATTACATTAAATGTAAATCGATTGTTTGTTTAAATCCCTAGCAACAATAAAACCATAAAAGTGGACTACCCAAATCAGAGCAGAAAAAAGAGGCTACAGAAGCCAAAATGACTGTCAGAGTTTCTGTTGGATCCCTGCCTTCAAGTGAGTCGTAGAACAGAGGCTACCTCTGTATATTGTGGAGATGATATGATAGCGTACATTTATGCATATCTGTTGTTCAGTACCCTTAGTTTATTTCAAAGAGACCAATACAATTAACAGAGTGCAATTCGATGCACATCTGTAGGTTTTGCTAAAAAAAAGATCCTACAAGTAGAGAAAAATAAAGTTGCACTTCACATACCCGCACTTCATTTTTATTCCGTTCATCTGTGGTCCTGATTTTGGCAAACTTTGACTTCTGCCAATTGAGCTCAATCAGCCTCAGTTTCAAATCAGTCTGGAAAAAAAAAAAAAAAAAATCATATCTGTGAAGGTTCTCAATCATCCAGGTCATGGTCAAGCTAGGAAAGTTCAGTTTAACTTTCTAGCTTGAAAAAAAATCATACATACAAAAAAAAAAAACAAAAACAAACAAAAAAAGCAAATGAACTGATTATATTCTACACATAAACATTCAAATTCAATAAGTTATTATATACACTGCCACAAATTTACCTATTTGCAAAATTAGCATTTAGATTTGTTGTTCTAAAGACATAAAGCCTTACCTTCATGTCATTCGCCACTTCTGGCACCGGAGCCACCTGATGGCGCCTGAAAAGCAAACGTTCATGGTTACTACTCAAGATATTTACAATCCTATCTAAACATGTTATACTGCATTTTGTCCCCAGCAACCGGAATAACTAGACATCAGTGAATCCTTGAAATAAAGAAAACCCACTAAGTTAATGTTTCTTTTATAACATGAAAAACAGAACCACTTGGTGTTTGGTAGGATGTAGGTAAAGGAAAAATATTTGGCCTCTCAACCTTTCACAGCCAAACAAAAGGTTGGTAGAAGGACTGATCTACTTTAAAAGGTTAAATTAGGGATTACATTACAACTTCATTTTCTTTCCTTGTCCTTTTATCAAATAAGTAAACAAAACACTCCGCAAAAATGATCAATATGGACTGATAAGAAAGGCAACATTTTACAGCAATATCACAGAGACCTAATCCCATTTTGGACTTTTAGCAAATATTTGTGCAGTCACATTCCTTATCCCCTCCTCTTCTATTGTTGTGGGATTGTTTTTTGGATTGTGTGTGAAGTCATGGGGTACAGAGATGAGTTAAAAAAGTAAAAATAAATGAACCCTTATTGTTTAGCAAGTCAAACACCAAGATGCTGAACATTTAAATATGTTTGCTGACTCGAGTCCTTTGATCCATCTATGTCTACAAACCACAGTAAACCATTTACAAGTATAAAAATCAAGCAAACTTAATCAGACCTTTTAAGAAAGTAAACACATTGATGACCTTACAGCAGATTGTACGGACTCCTTAGATTAGTACGGTGAAAATAGGAAAGATAACAAATGTTGTTAATGTTATTTATGTGATAAACTAACATTCACACCCATTTTAGCACGTATTATGTTAAATTATGATTTAATAGAAAGCCAAAACCAACCTGTGAGCTCTGGATTCCCTGCAGACAACACAAATGGGTTCCTTATCAGTCTGGCAGTAGAGTTTCAGCTCTTCGCCATGTTGTTCACACTTTCCTTCCGGTTTGACGGATTTAGAAGGAGGAGAAGAAGAACCGAGATGCTCCAGGTCGTCTAGTTTGGCCACTAGGTTCTGCACCAAGTAGTTTTTAGTGAAGCTCCTTTTGTTAAATACCTTAGAGAACAAGTGAATTAAGACATATCATGTTAGATAACTAAACTGCTCTCCAGTTTGTGTTCCGTTAACTAAAACCAGCTGTCATAGCAACTGTATCCAGAAATGGAGCTGAATCGCTTAGCGAGAAGAGTCCAATTTCTACTGTTGGAAAAAAAAAAAAACATTTTAAACACTGATAAAACGAGTTAACTTTGGAAGCAGCAGATTTTCCCAAGCGACAACTTTAGTAATATACCCCGTATCACAAATTTTTCGGACAGAATAAACCTCGCGGCTATGGAAAAAAAACAACAGCGAAAAAAAATCCAGCAGTTAGCGTTCATCAACTTACCGTCCGGCATTGAGGACACTGATACCCGTAGTCTCCGCCATTTTCATCCCAGTGCATGCAGATACAATAACGACAGAAATTATGTCCACATTTTAAAATGACAGGGTCTTTAAAGAAGTCCAAACAAATGGCACATGTGAGCTCTTTCTTCAGCTCGTCTCCGGTTGCCCCAGCAGTCGCCATGTTTACGGACTAACAGCGGCAGTTTGTCAACGCACCGCTGCTTCTGCAGGAAGTAAGAGGAGGGGAAGGAATGAAGTAGCGGAGATATTTTGTGTTACGTCATTCTCCTCCCGAGCCAATGGAATGCTGCGCTTTATATCACGTTTATTTTACTTTCCTTCGCCATCCAACTCCAAAATACATAAGTAAAAGGCTTAAAGAAAATTTATTTTTAATTACAGAAGTTTCATTTTTAACATAAATCCAACCTTTAAACTACGCACATTTGCTCACTGCGAGGGAAATAACTCCCATCATATAAAATACGTTGGATCACAAAAACTGTAACCCCGTCAAACTGCCAGGTTTTGCAATAAAAATACATCGAGATCACCATAGTTCTTATTACAAGTGTCCTATCTTTAATATAATGTTTCTTTTTTCTTGCGTTCCTTTTTTGTTTCTCTACTTTTTCTCCTTCTCTTTACAATGTTTTCACCTTACAGCTTACAGTTACAGCATTTATACTGCATTTTCGCTGGAAATGTACCCCTATCTAGAATGTTTTTATGATGCATATGAGGGTGCTTGGTCAGTTCTACAGGAGAGATATGGAACCTATCTATCTATCTATCTATCTATCTATCTATCTATCTATCTATCTATCTATCTATCTATCTATCTATCTATCT